>JAODAL010017312.1:0-78133 GCA_025379985.1 Phyllomedusa bahiana
TTCTGTTTCGCTAGGTCCACCCTTTTATTTTCCTCACATGGATGAAGCAGAAATTTTGTGTACCTATGTCTTAGTTGGTTTGTTGCCCTGTCAAAATTCGCCTTTAGAGCTTTCTTTTTAGTTGCCATGTAGGACATTATTCTCCCTCTGAGGACCGATTTCCTGGTGTCCCAAAAAAGCCCAGGAGTTGTCTTATGTAAGTCATTCTCCTGCCCGTATTCCTCCCACCATCTTTTCCTAAGTTTTTTAAAGTAGTTGTCTGCCATAAGGGCACTGGGGAATCGCCACAAAATATCCTTTGGAGGTAGATTTTTTTAGGCCCGTTCACAGGGGGGGGTTTTGGCCGCGGCTTTCCCCGCTTCCCCCGGGGCAGGCCTCGTCCAAAACCTCCCCAAACCGCGTCTCCCGCGGGTTTGCGGAGCTGGCCGTGGTCTCCGTGCGGGTGGGGCGTGGCTTGGGGCGCTGCTTGCTGAGAGGTTTTGACCCCATGCAAATTAATAGGCAGGGGGCAAACCGAGCCGCGGGCCAGCCGCGCAACACCCGCGCGACCCCAGCCCCGGAAAACCCCGCGCGGCCGCCGCGCTGAAATCCCTTTTAAAGAATTGTGTGTGAAATTTTAAAATGGGGTTTTCCCAATAGGAAACCATGTTAATAAACTGGCCGTTTTGGGGCCACGGTTTTGGCCAGGGAAACGGTCGGAACCTGCGGCCATAACCACGCCAAATCCGTCGGTGAAGGGGGCCTTAAAGTGATACTACTGGGGAATGGCTGAATGACTGGTCCCAATCTCGATCGAAAGGGCCCTTCCCAGTTGGGGCTTTGGGCCCAAAAAATAACAATTGGAAACCCTGAAATGCGCGTGTGATTATGAGTATATTACAAAATGTAAAAGCTTGGCACATCTAATATATACTTTTAAAACGTAACAAGGTGCACCTGAAAGGCAATGACAACATCTAATACATAAAACGTGGGACACTAAAAACTAAGTAAAACCTCAAGTTATTTAGGAATATAGGAAATGCTTTACAGCTAAGGAAAATTGAAAACCTGGGACTCTTAGTTTACAGTATTTGATCAAAGATTGTATTAAGCTCACCCCCCAACACGTCAAGGGGTTCCCAGAGCAGGTGAGTCCCTACACTAAAACATGTTACCTTACTAGGAGTCCATTCAGACTGCCCACTTCCCCAGGATGATAGGAACCTGCAATTGAGTTAACCTGCACATATTTAAATGAGGTGGTTGAGTGCAGCAAGCCAATGAGATTGCCATCTCCCAAATAGACTACAAAATGTAAAAGGCTGTGCACATCTAATATATACTTAGAAAACGAAGCATAGGTGCACACTGAAAGGCAATGATACATCTAATACATAAATCAGTGGCACACTAAAGACTAAGTAAAACCTCAAGTTATTTTAGGAATATAGGAAATGCTTTACAGTTAAGGAAAATATAAAAAACCCTGGACTCTTAGTTTACAGTATTTGATCAAAGATTGTTTTAAAAGCTCACCTCCCAACACGTCAAGGGGTTCCCAGAGCAGGTGAGTCCCTACACTAAAACATGTTACCTTACTAGGAGTCCATTCAGACTGCCACTTCCCCAGGAGTGATAGAACCTGCAATTGGGGTTAACCTGCACATATTTAAATGAGGTGGTTTGCGGCGCTGGCCGGGTCTCCGTGCGGGTGGGGCGTGGGCTTGGGGCCCCTGTTTTGCGGAGAGGGTTTGACCCCATGCAAATTAATAGGCAGGGGGCAAAGCGAGCCGCGGGCCAGCCGCACAACACCCGCGGCGACACCAGCACCGGTAACACCGCGCGCCCGCCGCGCTGAGAACTCCCTGTCAAGAATTGTGTGTGTATATTAACGCGGTTTCCAATAGGAAACCATGTTAATAAACTAGGCACGATTTGGCCACGGTTTTGGCCACGGAAACCGCGTCGGAACCCGTGGCCATAACCACGGCCAAATCCGTCGTGTGAACAGGGCCTTAAAGTGATCACTACTGGGGAATGGTCTGAGGTGACTAGGTCTCCAATCTCGATCGCATCGGCCCTTCCCAGTTGGAGTGCATTGGCCAAAAAATAATCAATTCGAGACCATGAGAGATGCACGTGTGATTAGTGAGTATATTGTCTCTCTTCGGGGTTAAGTTGCCTCCACACATCTGTCGAGCCTGCTGTGTCACAAAGTTTACCTATCAAGCTCTGCCTAGTACTGCCCGCCCCCATCCTCTTATTAGTGCGCTTCCTATCCTCTGGGTCACTCATGACACAGTTAAAGTCACCTCCAATCAGTACCTTACTACCACTTTCTTTTAGAATTTAAGTCCCCAGATAATGGAAGAATTGTTTGTCTTGTGTATTTCAGGCAGAAATATTAAAAAGAACCAGATTCTCTGAGGGTTTTCTAGATGCACCTTTATGAGCCGACCCTCCTTATCAGTTTCCTGTTGAACAATATTACATGGGTGTTTTTGTTAAATAATAAGACCACTCCTGCCTTTACCTGCACTGCTGCTGACCCCCGCACTTCCCCTACCCACGTCTTTTTGAGACGGATAAAATCCTTCTCAGTGAGGTGTGATTCTTGAAGCATAACTATATCTGGCTTTAGTTTTTTATGTTACCTTAGCACCATCGTTTGCTTATGGGGGGGACATAGCCAATTTATATTCCATGTTACTATCCGCATGAATTACCTTGACTCAATCTTTTTGATACGGCACAGAGGAATACAAAAGCATAGTACACATCCCGCCCTCCGCCAACAACCCAGCAAACAAGAGAACACAATCCTCCTTCTCCACCCCTCCTTTCCTTTCCTAACCTTATTGACTTCTCTTTTTTCACACATGTTGTTGGAGGCGAAAACCCCTTCCCCCTTAATGTGTAAAAAGAAACTTCCCAACAGATCCCCTAACCACCCCATCTCTTTTGCAAGGACAACGTTGCTGTCGTGTCCCTGACCCTATGCAGTCTCTCTGGTACAACCTGTGAAACTTTCAAAAGGCAAAAAAAAAAAGGCAAAAGGAGAAACAAAACAAAAAACACAACACTAGCAATGCCGCTCTTCCCCTCCGACCTCACAAAGATTATTCCTGCAGTATGACTGCTGAGATCGGTTACACGGGGGGGAGCTCTAACTATAAACAAATGAACTGGTCCTGAGACCAGGAACCTGCAACAGTCTCAGCGTTTTCTCGGAGTCCGGGATTGTCCATACTGCTGCCGTGGTCCCTCCAGATCCTGATTAGCTTTAATCTTGTTTGCCTGGCGCTGGCTCCTCCGTTCCCTCTCTAGTCTTTTCTCCTCCAATTGCTCCAAGTGTCCTTTCTTTTGAGATAGACCACTTCTTCTACTGATTGGCAGAGAATCAGCAGACCTTGTTCCAGAAAGATTTTGAGGATTGCCGGGAACTGTAGGTTGAAGTGGATTTGTTTCTTAACGAGGGCCGTGCAGACATTGGAAAATTGTTTCCTCTTTCTAGACACTTCTATGAAGTAATCCGCGAATAAGAGAAGTTTGTCCCCTATGTATATCAGAGCTGATTTATGAGCACGGTAGGAGCTGTGTCTTGGAATAGTCTAGATATCTCACTATAACTGGTTTGGGTCTATTCTTTGAGCTCTCATCAGACGGGGTTCTTGGTGGCCCAATTCTATGGGCATGTTCCACCTTTAGGAGGCCCTCCAGACCCAAGGCTTGTGGTATATCTTTAGCGCAGATATCATGTAGATTCTTCAGTGGGACTGATTCACTTAGTCCTATGATCCTTAAAGGGGTTGTCTCACTACAAAGATTGGTTTTCAGCTTAAAGATCTTTAAAAAACAATCAACTTTCCAATTGTCCCACTGTGTTCCAGATATCTCTTCTTGTAGGGGCACCTGAGCCTGCTCAGGTCCCTATGGTCACCGAGCTGCGTGTTCTTTCTTTAGGCTGCCGGCTCCTGGTTTTTTTCATTACAGGTCGGGGGGGGGAGCGCGCTCGTTCACCCAGGCGCACTCCCTCTCTTCTCCGTCCTGTCTTCCTGCTCTCAGCACAGAGCGCACAGAGCAGTGAGTTACGGCATTCAGCTGGCTGCCTGTCACTCCCCTCCTCCCCTCCCGAGTTACCTGCTGAAGCGCTGGGCTGCTAATGTCTCTGCTAATGATTTATTACTGCCTTACACATGTGGGGAGGGGGAGAGTAACAGGCAGGTGTTGTTGAAGTGTTACACATAGCTCTACTCACAGTAGAACTATGTGTTTTATGACCCAGAAGATAAGTGCCGGATCGCAAACTGTTTCATCCACTCTCCGTGGATGCAATAAATCACTGGGGAGGAATGCAGGCAGGAGTTAGAGATAACTTCAGGATCAGGACAAAACTTCTAACTATTTATTGTCTATTGTTTATCTTGATCATGGAAGCTCTGCCTCCCGCTGCTTATGCAGAATGAATTACTGCAAGCAGCGGGAGCGAGCAGGACACAGTGATGACGTCACCTAGGGGAAGGGAGGGGGAGAGGGTTAGAAAAAAATGCAAGCCCGCCCTCGTTTTCAAAAATCAGAGAATGAAAACAGGACAAAGGTAGGCTTAACTCTCGACATGAGACATCCCCTTTAAGTTATTCCTCCGGGAACAATTTTCTAAGTCCTCTACTTTCTCCTGTAGATATTTGGTTCTTTTAATTAATTTCTCCATTGTGCTTCTTGCCCCCAGTATGTCATCCTCGACTCCGCTCACCCGCTCCTCTAGCTCAAGAATTTGACCCGAGTGATTCTTCACCTCTGCATGTATGGCTGAAACTGCCAAGGTGCCCGCAGCTTTAACTGAAGCCGATATAGTCGCTTCGAAAGAAGCTAGTATGTCCGAGGCGAGAAGCTTGGCCACTGCAACAGCCATGGTTTTGCATGTAATATTTAAGTCTGGGATGGTCTCCTCTAAGTCGCCTCCACTGGCCCTTAACCCCTGTGATGCTGGAGTCGGCTCCTGTGTGCCTGCTGGGGCTGCTTGTACATCTCTGCTGATGTGCTGAAGTGTTGTGGCCCCTGTCTGTACCCCATTGTCCTCTGCGTCTGTGTAGAGCTCCCCCTCCTCCGAGTCGGCAAATGCTGCTGAATTTTGCCTACGCCCGCTCCTCGTGGCTATATCTCTGCTGGGGCTCCCCACTACAGTACGAGGCGCTGACTCAGAGAACCGGAGTGCGCCCTGGTGTAATAGCACTTAAAAGTGCCACTTTATATGCCGGTGTGTGGCAGGTATGCCTGGGGAGAGACAAAGCGGGTCCGGAGCTCTCAGCTGCGGCTGCCGCCCATGCGCGCCCCGGAACCGGAAGTCTAAAATTCAGCTACGTTCAACTGATGGCACTGTACTGCTGACACTATTATGGTGGGCAGTATATGCTGGCTGTAGTATGGTGAATGCCATGTGGCTGGCACTGCTATTGCAGGAACTGTATGGCTGGTACTGTGATGGTGGGTCTTGTATATCTAGGACTGTTATAAAAGACACTGTATGGCTGGCATTGTTATAGTGGGCACTGTGTGACTGGCACTGTTATTGCGGGCACTGTATAGTTGATCAGCACGTACTTCCAAAACACGGCGTACTGTGGCGCATACAGTACGCACCCCAGTACGCCATGTGAACATACCCTTATGGTGGGCCCTGTAACGCTGGCACTATAGGGCTCTCTATGCTAATTTAAGTAACCTAAATTAGCAATCCAGTAAAAACTGTTTTCATATTATCTCTGGACTTCTCCTCAAAGGACGATTTATTTCTGACACAATCTTACATCCACAAGATATACCATAAAAATGTCTGATAAGTTGGAGACGCTAAAGAGGAGGAAGTGACTTGGAGAGGAGGCTATATAATGAATTTGCGCTGTTCTCTCTAGTTATAGTTGTAAAATGGCCACTTATGTAAACCCCAAAAAATTACAATGAAAATAGGGACCATGTATCTTATTTCTGAAGCACTGACCCCTATTTTGATTTCTGCCAGTGCCTAAAGTAGGAATATCCCTCCAAGATTTACTGCAGCCCCTGGGAAAGAAACTGGCAATGTGGCAATTTTCCTCTTGGAAAAAAAAAATGCTGTGCACCCTTTTATAGAGCAAGGTATGTGCAGATAAACTTCATTTTAATCTGCTGAATAGACTAAAAGTTATTTGTGCTTTTTCAGGTAAAAAAGCGAGTGGGGCACCATTTCATAGTTTTGCTATAAAATTATTTACTAACATGGACAGTGAACTCACCAGTGATAGTACAAAAAAAAGTTTGATTAAGAAGTTTTACTGCTAGGCATCAATCACGGACCGTGTGTCCCCGAAAATAAGACATCGCCCGAAAATAAGACCTAGTGCAATTTTTTTTTTTCAAGCTTAGAAATATAAGGCCTCTCCTGAAAATAAGACCTAGAGGCAATCATTGCTACAATATCACCCATCACCTCCATACAAACACACACACATTGATAGTAAATTAAATTATAAGACTTCTCAAATACATGTCATTAACAATCCAGAGGATTTAGCTCAGTATTACAGGGAGATCCTACAGGAAGCTGTGGAACATACCAACTGTGCAGGGGGAGCTGGCTGCATAGCTGCTTGTACGGGGTGATCTGAGTCTCTCACTACATACACTGCAAGCACAAAACACTGAGGAGATAGCGTGACTGAGGTTACCTGTTGCTTCAGGGCTTGGCTGGTTATGCTGATGTTTGTGATGACAGGACTACAGTATATTAATAAATTATTATTTTTTTTGTTCAAAAATAAATGTGAATTCTTGTTCATGGAAAAATAAGGCAGCCCCTGAAAATAAGACCTAGTGCATCCTTAGGAGCAAAAATTAATATAAGACACTGTCTTATTTTCGGGGAAACAGGGTAGCGCTAACCTGGACTAGATTAGACTAGACTAAACCAGACTTCATGTCTCCTCTCTTTTTTTGCCTTGTTTTCCAGACACATTCAAGGAAGTGACAGACCAGTCTTATAACGGAACAAATATTTCTAACTGCAATTCAAACAACCCTCTGTCCTCCACGGAATCCCAGTCTGAAACACTGTGCGACATGGCAGAAAGAAAAGATGAAATGAATGCCCACCTACGCTCACTTGAGAAGAAAGATCTATACATGGCTGGGAATTTCTATCAACAAAATGTTGAAAACTCATCCATTTCATTATCATTAATCAGTGATTCTGAAATAGATACAAGTTCTGACTCTGAACAAGAAGATATTGATTTCAGGAGCTTAGACACGAATGAAAACTGGCAAGCTGAATTACAAACACTAGATATTAGGTTAAATTCAATCCAGGTACATAACAAATCCACCCTTGACAATCTTCTCTACATACAGACATTTCTGCAAGAGCACAACAATGTACTTGATGCTGAAGAGGAACATAAAGAGTCTGAAAATGTCATGAAAGACAATGACTTTCCCCACAATAGTACAGATGATGTTGATCATGTGCTTCCATTTTTCAAGAGTAAATCTTATGCTGGATGGTCTGCTAAAGGGCCTCCAGTTCGCTATATACCTCCTGAAGGTGTGTCATGCTCCAAAACTGAGATCACATCAGATACAACAAGAATACAGAGAGGCTGTATTGTAGACACAATGAAAAAGGCATCGAAGAAGGGAGAATTGTTTATTGGCCCCAAATCGTTTAAAGGGAAGACTCCTGACAAATTATCTACTGGTCAGGTAATACAAAAAAGATTATTTAAACCAATGAGGAATTACATTTTATTTTTCTAATTTATTTCATTTTTGCTCAAGCTAGTAAGCTTGTTTCTAAGCATTTTATATATTTTGTATGGTAAATTATTTAAGTTATTGTTAAACAATGACTACATTATACCATAGTTTATATGTAATTTGCCTTTAATTAATGCAGCCATGGGTTCCACCTGGCTAAAGATGTATACCTAAAGGAAAACTGTCAGCTGGTTTCTGCTACCCTATCTGAGAAGAGGGTGTGATAAAGGGGTGAGAAGCTGAGCTCTGTGATATATGTGTTAGGGGTCACCAGAGCAGAAGAAAAGAACAGGGAAAACAGACTGTGAGCCCTGCTGCTTGGCCCCCCAAATCTGGCCCTGCCTACTTACCTGCCCAACCCTAGGTAGTTGGCGGCAACTGGGTGGCGGTCGCTACCCTAAGGCTGCGTTCACACGGCACAGGACAAATACCGGCCGGTTTGCTGGCCGGTATTTGTCCTGTTTTGCGGCCGTCCCCACGGCCGCGGGGAGGGGGGCTTTTCTCCGAGATGAGCGGAGAACAGCCCTCCCCTCTCCCTTTGAGGTGTTCAGATTCCGTCCGGAAACCGGAAGGAAGAATGAACATGCTCAATGTCTTTTGCGCGACCGCGGGCGGCAAAACTGCCGGGCGGAAAACCCGCGCAGTGGGGACTGCTGCATGGGTTTTCCATAGAGCACAATTGTGCTCATTTTCGGCGGGTTTTTCAGGCGGTCTGAAAAACCGCAAACCGGCTGAAAAACCGTCCGAAAACCCTTGCCGTGGGGACATGCCCTAAGTTAACATACAAGACAGACAATACAAAAAGCAGGGAGTTGGATAAACCGGATCACAATAAACATAGTCGGGATAAAAGTTGAAATTTGGTCTTACAATGACATATACTATATTCTGTTTTGTACTACTTTAAATCTGACCAATAAAAAGTTTATGGTTAAAAAAACAAACATAGTCAGTAAAAGCTAGAGCCGTGTTCAGACTAGTGTCAGACATATACAAAAGGTACAAGAAATCATAATAAACAGTGCATCCTCTGCCATAACTTATGGACAGAGAATGTCACAGAAGCCCTAACGGGCACAGGTGTGACAATAGATTCATATGATTTCAAGCAGGACTTCAGGGTAAAAGCAAAGTAAATCCCAAAAGGAAAAGTGAAAATCCTGCTTACCCCGCACACATACACTGCAGATTGACAGCTCTGTATACATACAGAGAAAGCTGTCATTCACTGTATGTGGGCTGGGGCAGGACTTCTGTTGTCTCTTCAGGAGCTCTATCAGGATTTTCTCTGCTTTTTGCTCAGAAATCCTGCTAACAACATGATATCCCACACAGATAATGAAAAACTAAAGAAACTTAAAGTAACTGTATGTTACTACTTGCTCATTGCATACAAATGTATTCCAGATGTATTTATTTAATGTAATAACACAGCCACAATATTTTTTATTCTCCTCACAGGATTTCTTGCAATTAACTGAGCAGAACTCCAAGCATAGTCAAGAAGATGATGATATTGTGGGACATCAGTAAGTTCCATGTTTTCAATGTTTCATTACTATTAAATTACTAGTCAAACAAAAATGCACATTTATTGTCCATTTATTCTATACATATTCATAAAAAGTGTATTGCTTTAGCTCATTATAAAGGATTATTATGCGGAGCATGTAATGTGCACAATGTCTCTTTATGGTCCTTGGGCTTTTATCTTAAGGAGTACAATTATAGTGTAGTGTATTTGTGTTTGCTTTGTAAGGGTCTATTCTCACATTCAGGTTTTTTGCTGCAGTTTTTGAAGCCAGGAATGGATCAGAAATGTTGGCCACATATTAAGAAAGACTTGACTTAGAAGGAAAAGAAGAATGCATATGTCTTCACGGCAGTGACAAAATACTGGTCGGATTCTATCTTAAAGGGGTTTTGCCACGATGTAATGTTGACGTGGGTTCCTCCAAAATGGGTATTTAATCACTTTTCTAAATATATGTGATTACAAAAAGTGAAGCCTGTGAGAGCTACAGGCTGCCTTACCTGCCCTTAGTTACTTAAAAGCTTCTATTAGATACGACCAGGCAGAGTGACAAGAGCTGCTAGCCGGGCTTGCACAGAGAACACTTCTTATCTGATGAGAGGGAGCTGAAGAAGCTTTCAAGGCACCGGGTAGAAATATGTTGTCTTTTGTATACAGAATCCACTAGTTGTAGTGTGATTATCTGAGTAGATCCCTGCTTTATCTGATGACAGCGAACATGAAGGAGCTTTCAAGCTGCTGTGGAGAAAGGTGTTGTCTTTTGTGTACAGAATCCACTAGTTGTAGTGTGATTATTTGAGTGAACATTTCACACGATCCCTTATGCAAGGCTCTGTGCTCTGGCTGTGTCTCTCTCTCTCTTAGCTCAGCGTGGCTTGTTAAGAGATTGCTTCTTAGCAGATAAGGCACGTTCTGGCATAACCCCTTTAAGAATCCGGTTGGTATTTTGTCGTCTTTTGCATGGTTTTGGGGGATGGTTCTGTCCACAGTTTGTGGATTTACCCGCCCCCTCAACCATTGAACTTGAGCATGTTCTAAGTTTTACAAGGATAAAAAACATGTAAAAAAACGTCCGGCAGAAAATCCGTTCAGTGTGGACTGCAGAACGTATTTTCTATTAAAGTCTATGGGGATGGTTGCTTGTTGGTTTTCAGACGGTTTCTAAATTCGCAAACCGTCTGAAAAACCAATAAACCTTGCCGTGGGGACGGGCCCTTAAGGAATCAACTCAAAATACAGTCTGTGTTACAAAATTGAAGCATATTCAGTCAAACTATCTAAACCAAATATGTACTGTAACCCCTTAAGCACTTAGTGACGCAGCTACGTTTTGTATTTTTTGAGGACTTGTTTTATGCGGGAGAAGTTGTATATTTTGGGGGCATAGTTTAAATTTATAAATAATTTACTGCAGATTTTATTTTTATTTTTTAGCAGCATGAACATAAAATTTTTTTCTGCCTTTGTTTTTTTTGCATCATTCACATTTCACTCTAAATAACCTGTTAGATAAATTCTACCGGTTATTACGGTGGTGTAAATACCTAATATGTGTAGGCTTTTTTTGTGTAATGTGTACACAATAACTTTTATCAAACATTTATTTTTATTTAATTTATTTTTTTCTACACTTTTTATGTTTTTTTTCCTTTTAAAAAAAAAAAAAATCCCATTAAGTGAAAACTATTTAACACTTTTTTTACATTTGGTAATTCATTAGCATACTTGAATATGTTAATATATTACTTTCTGTGTCAGTATGACACAGTTTGCAGTCAGGGCAGTAAACAATGTGCCCTGACTGCAGGATTGATATATGGACAGCCCTGAGGCTATTTTATGTCCCCAGAGTTGACTGTATAGACATTCCCTGGGCTCCATTGGGTCACTAAGAGTCCTGATGACCCGATGGAGCAGGGGAATGCTGTTTGATGACTTTGGTCAGTGACCGTAGTATAATCATAGGGTTCAATGCCAGGGAACAGAGGCTTCCTCTGCCTTTTAGCTAAGATCAAGTGTAGTATCTGTTCTCATCAGTCTTCTTGGAGGTGTGGCGCAGCATGCTGCTATAGGGGAACTGGTGTATGAACAGAAAACCCCACTGGGGGTTATATGTAAATGGGTATATGTAGTCTGCACCAACATGTGGACCATAGGTGACCCATCCCAAGGATCAAAGCCAGAAGGGCTTGAGGGGATTTTGGAGCCCTAAGTGCAAAGTGTCCCAGTTGTTGTGCCTGAACTCACTGGGTGTGGGAACCCACTTGAGGAATGGCACTTTTGCACGCACTTTAATTTCCACTATCCCACTTGTGCACACACCTTTATTCACCTCCGTTCTAGCTAGGAAAAAAGAGGAATTTTTATAATTCCGGCCAGATGTCCGGGCACTGCACACATTCACTTATTTTAATTTTAACATTCACTGTGTGTTCTTTGTTTGTCACGATTTTTGTGATTTTAGATCAGAGGATGCAGTACCCTTTTGGAACCCTCTCGAGGTCTATGGGGGGAGAATGTGTGGCCATTAGGTTCCTTTCTCCCTTGCAAACCCCGACACTTTACAGAGTGGCCACCTAGATGGCCTCCCGGTTGAAGTTTGGGCTTGTCACCCATTCTGTTGTTGGGGGTATGTATTTAGATCTCCATCTGCTCCAGCAGTGGAGGTCACCGTTTCCTGTAGTCTCATGCAGGTGCCTTCTGGCCTGGCGAGGAAGTAGGATGTTTAGGTTTGTGTGGGCCCATTACTTTTTAGTATGGGTCTGTAGACCGTATTCTAAATGCACTGTTTTTGTGTGGCACTTTTGCACTTTTTTATGTGCATTTGGGTGGAGAAGCACGTATTAAGGCTTTAAAAAAAAAAAAAAAAAGACGTGACATTACGAAAATAAGTTAGTAAAATATGAACGATGATGCTGATCTTCCATAGGGTATGATAGAGATCGTCGATTGGATGCCAGTTCTGAGGCAGATTAGGTGCTGAATCCGCCCCCAGAATCGGCATCCAAATCTTTCGTGTGAACGTACTCTTAGGTAAGCAATCCTGCTTAAAGGGGTTGTGCCACGAGTGGGAAACATGTCTGCCACTTGCAGCACCAACTGGGGAGCTGGCCGTGCTACTCTGTTCTATGGGAGTTTCGAGTACAGACGAGCGGCGTGTTCGGCTCTGCTCAGAACCCCCGTAGAACAGAATGGAGAGCCATGCGCCAGTGCAACCTGCTCTCCAGTCTGCGCTGGGAGTTTTAGGGGCCTGTTTCCAAGACAGGTGCGGGTCCCAGAGGAGGGACCGACACCTATCGGACAATGATGGCATATCCTACCTATATGCCATCAATGTGGCAAAACCCCTTTAACCTACCATGTAGCCAGCCTGTTTGATCCCCATATCTTTATAGCTTCAGATCAACACTACACAGTTTTACAAAGCATTTTTTCCATATAAATCTGTATTTACATTATACTATTTTTACATTCTTATTGAATAGGTATTTTCCAAGTCCAAATTCTGCTCTGCATAGGCCAACAAAGAAGGGAAGGGAAATGCTGCCTTCTGCTTTATGTAAGTTTTTATATGTTAATTATCATCTGGACTCATACGTAAAATAAATCCCACATAAATTTTAGGCACCTGAAAATAAAGATACAGATATATCAGGAAAAGATTACTCATAGTTGCCAACTTTCGAAAATGAAAAAGCAGGAGAATTTAGTGGGCGGCGCGCGTAGCGCGCCGCGGCAAAAATTTGCATGGACACGCCCATCTTGTTGGTATGCCACGCCCCTTCAAAAAAGCCACACCCACTCCACCTAACTGCATAACGGCTTTGGAAGAAAGCCAGGTAGATGCCCTTATAGCCAGGTAGTAGCCCCCCATAACCAGGTAGTGCCCCTTACAGGCCGGTAGATGCCCCCTCTGTAGCCAGGTAGAGCCAAATTTGTAGCCAGGTAGATGCCCCCCTTTGTTAGCCAGGTAGGTGCCCCCCATTGTTAGCCAGGTAGGTGCCCCCTATTGTTAGCCAGGTAGGTGCCCCCCATTGTTAGCCAGGTAGGTGCCCCCATTGTTAGCCAGGTAGGTGCCCCCATTGTCAGCCAGGTAGGTGCCCCCATCTGTTTGCCAGGTAGTGCCCCATCTGTTAGCCAGGTAGTGCCCCCATTGTTGCCAGGTAGTGACCCCACTGTTGCCAGGTAGTGCCCCCTCTGTTGCCAGGTAGTTGCCCTCTCTGTTAGCCAGGTAGAGCCCCCTAAAGCTAATAAAAATTAAATAATAAAATCCACTTACCTTACCAGGCTCCTGCAGCGTGGCCGCTCCCGACCGATCTCTTCAGCGGCGCAGGGGGAAGTGAGAGCAGCCGCGCGTCACTCCCCTGCAGCCGCGCGTCACTTCCCCTGCGCCGCTGACCTGTATGTGCGGCGCACACACCGGCGCCGTACATACAGGGAGAGGAGGGAGGAGGGAGCGATCCCTCCTGCCTCCTCCCCGCACAGTGAGACCGCGGGCGGGTGAGCGGCCGCTGCGGCCGCTGCACCCGCCTGTAGGAGCGGTCCCGCGGCGCAAGAGTAGCGCACCAGCGCTACTCTTGCGCCGCGGTAATTTAAAGGACCCCCGCCGCCTGCAGGCGGCGGGAGGAATGCCAACTCCCCCGGGAGGGCGGGAGGGGACCCCAAATAGCGGGACCCCCCGCCAAAAACGGGAGAGTTGGCATGTATGAGATTACTGGACATAAAGATTGTGATTAGCACATAAAACCTACAGTTTTTAGAATTTTTTTGAATTTTTGTCATATGCTTGTTTTTATTAATTGAGTTCTTCATTGCAGTTGTAACATACTTTTGTTTTTCTGTGGATTCAAGTTTATGAGCTAAGACGTCAAATGAGGATTAATGATACCACATCACGTTCATATTTATAAGCTTATGTATCCTTTTGTGGCTCTAGAAATATTCATGTTTTTTCTTTTCATGTACCTATTTTACATTTCATGAGTGGTTCCCAGTTTCATACATGCAATAGCTGACAACCCACAATCTTAGTGCCTTTCATGGTAGAGCATGCAGCATTCAGTTTAATAAACTGGTTTATATTTTGTGACTTGGAAGCATGGCCAAACCATGTACACTCCTCAGCGTTGAAAATACACCACCAAGAAGGACAAGCCATAACGTTATGCAAATTGCAAGTTGCCTCATTGGCAAACAATTGCAAATGGAACAACTAGCAGCCAATGTTGATTATTTGCCTGCCCAAGTGCATTCAGCATCGCATACCATTCCTCAGACAACTATTAGAGGGGTTGTACCATGATAGACATTTATCACTTATCATAAGGAGTCCTGTTGCTGGCTATCTCTTCTCTTCCATAGACTTTGAATGGAGCAGCATTGTGCATGTTCCACCACTGCTCCGTTCAAACCCTCTATCATGGCAAGGAAGGATGGGAAGTGGGGGACCCCATTTTGGTGATCAGTGGGGATCCAGCAGCGGGACCCCCAGCAATCAAACATTTATCACCTATCCTCAGAATAGGTGATAAGTCTTTCATGATATATGTAATAACTTCATTTATAACATTCCAAAACATGCAAATGCGTGTATTTTTGCATGTGGAGCTTATACTCAGTAAATTTAAATTTTTGAATATTTTATTTTCATTTTTTTACAATTTGCATATTATTTACATGTCTATCAGTTGTGTAATTTCAAAAGAAAAGGCAAAAAAGAGACAGCGCTCCTTAGCGCAGTATTGCGAGTTTTGGGTAAAACTAGCTAGTACTTATTATATGTGCTAACCTTGTGGTGTTGTCCGAAGAAAGGCACAACACTTTTTTGAGTATCCAAGTAATTTGAAACCATGGAGATGAGGAAGTCCACAGCAGTCTGTCCGTTTTGCTCCTGACCCCGTATGCTTGATGCACGGGGTCAGGGTGATAGCAATCCAGAATGTGTGAAGATTTTCTCCAGTTTACCCAGAAAAAAACTACTCCTTTAAATGGACTGTAATGACCATGCTGGACGTCTGCGTATTCCATTGCTCTTTATAATAAACCTTCAACTAAAAAGACGTCCAGCGCGGTCATTACAGTCCATTTAAAGGAGTTTTTTCTGGCCAAACTGGAGAAAATCTTCATCTTGAATCTACATTCTCAATTCTTAAATTTCCATAATTCCAAGACCAAGGCCAAATTTAGAAAACCCCTTTAAGCCTGGTGTTAGCTTATCCTGTATTGGTACTGATGATTTAGCTTTGTCCATGCTAATCCCAGTGTATAGGTCTATTCACAGTGTCAGTAACACTATTGGTTCATACAGTTTTTGTTTACCAGTCCGTGGTATTTGTTTCCCAGAAGTTAGCAATAATGTAGTGTTTTTAAGGGTATGTTTACACGGCGGATTGGGGCGCATACGCAATACGCCGGGTGTTTTGGAAGCACGTGCTGATCAGCGCGTACTCCCAAAGCACCGGCCGGCCCCCACTCACCTGCATTGTCAGTGGCGCGTAAGCGCCGCAAACAATTGACATGTCACTTCTCTCCCCGGGCGTACGATACAATCGTATTGTACTCCTGTGGAGACGACGCGTTATCCATAGCTCTTTATGCTATGAATTACCGTAATTGCGGTGCGCATTTCGCTGCGTATAAAGCGCAATACACGGCAAAATGTGCTGTTTGAACATACCCTAATAGTTTTACCACAGTTCTGTCTTGTGTAGCTTGAAACACACCAAAGATGGACACATATCATCACTATTCTTAATCAGGTGGAAACAAAGGGCGACATGTATCAACAGGGCTGTGCAGAAGTTTGGCGTCTTTTCAGCTCTGTTCGCTCTATTTTTAAACAGGCGCACCCCAGTGTCAGAGGCATTACAGAGCGCCCGTTGCTGAGATCGGGGGGCGTGCTGGAGGCGTGTCGCTCTACAACCGTACAAAGCTACACATTTATTGCTTCAGTACGGCAAATCCAGGCTCATTACTGCTGGAACAGGTAGAGCACTATAAAGGTGGTTTACCTGAGCCAGAAGTGTCGCTTTGTAGCTAGAAAGTGCTAAATCTATGACCCGCAGTAGAACTGGTTCATAGATTCAGGCGCATTCTACGCTACTAATGCGCGCAATAAAATCATACATGTCGTCCTAAGTGTAATTCTTTTTGGTGCTAGATAAACAGTATTCTTTCTTCAAGCTTATAACCTCTGCTGAATTTTATGCATCTGCTCTTTCTGTGCTTAAACCATCTAAGAGTATGTTCAGACGGCGAGTTCAATACGTTTTTGGACCTGTTTTTACATGAGTGTTTGGATCTGTGTTTCGGACCCTAAACAGACCCAAACACGCATCTAACAATGTGCAGTGTGATTTACATTCCTTCCAATGGAAAACACACCTCGGTGTTCAGACGAGTGATCACTGATACGTGTTTTACTTGCGTCTTTCTGATGCGTCTTTTGGATCTGTTTAAAAAATTGTCACGTCAATTCTTGATCCATTTGACGCAGCAGACACACTATTTAAAAGTATAAGGGGCATTTCTACTGCAGCCAAAACGCAACCAAACATGCACCTGTGAAAACGTATCCAAAAACGTATTAAACACGCTGTGTGAACATACCCTAAAAGTGAGGCAAAACTTTTTTTTTTTTCATTTTAAACAGTGTTATAGACCACTTCTTCTAGAATGCCTGTAGTAGGACAATATGGACCTTGCTAATATTCCCAGAATAGCTTACATACCATCCTGTGTAAGGCTTTTCCAGGCATGTAGTTTTATAAAATTAGATAATATTAGATCTATTCATGGACCATTTCAAGGTATTTAGAACAGGGCCATGTCATTTTTTGGGGTTATCTTGTGGCAAAAACGTTGTAGCCCTGTTCTATAGATGTATGAACAGATGTACGTCAAAACTTGCGCCAGACACAGGACTTTTGAGTGCGCCAAAGATATGCACCAAAGATATTCTATGCAAGCCAGATTTATGAACCCACATATGACAGGTTCATACAAACTGTTGCATTCTACACTTCCCTACATCGATTTAGAACTGGCATGTAAAGCGCCAAGTTTCATATACACTCACCGGCCACTTTATTAGGTACACCTGTCCAACTGCTCGTTAACACTTAATTTCTAATCAGCCAATCACATGGCGGCAACTCAGTGCATTTAGGCATGTAGACATGGTCAAGACAATCTCCTGCAGTTCAAACCGAGCATCAGTATGGGGAAGAAAGGTGATTTGAGTGCCCTTGAACGTGGCATGGTTGTTGGTGCCAGAAGGGCTGGTCTGAGTATTTCAGAAACTGCTGATCTCCTGGGATTTTCACGCACAACCATCTCTAGGGTTTACAGAGAATGGTCCGAAAAAAGAAAAAACATCCAGTGAGCGGCAGTCCTGTGGGCGGAAATGCCTTGTTGATGCCAGAGGTCAAAGGAGAATGGGCAGACTGGTTCGAGCTGATAGAAAGGCAACAGTGACTCAAATAGCCACCCATTACAACCGAGGTAGGCAGAAAAGCATCTCTGAACGCACAGTACGGCGAACTTTGAGGCAGATGGGCTACAGCAGCAGAAGACCACACCGGGTGCCACTCCTTTCAGCTAAGAACAGGAAACTGAGGCTCCAATTTGCCCAAGCTCATCGAAATTGGACAGTAGAAGATTGGAAAAACGTTGCCTGGTCTGATGAGTCTAGATTTCTGCTGTGACATTCGGATGGTGGGGTCAGAATTTGGCGTCAACAACATGAAAGCATGGATCCATCCTGCCTTGTATCAACGGTTCAGGCTGGTGGTGGTGGTGTCATGGTGTGGGGAATATTTTCTTGGCACTCTTTGGGCCCCTTGGTACCAATTGAGCATTGTTGCAACACCTTGTGGAATCTATGCCACGAAGAATTGAGGCAGTTCTGAAGGCAAAAGGGGGTCCAACCCGTTACTAGCATGGTGTACCTAATAAAGTGGCCGGTGAGTGTATGTCGCCCTTACATACTACAAAAAAATCGAAAATTGACCACTAGGTGTCACTCTCTAACCAATAAATAAGTCTGTGGTAACAATGTAAGTAGTGGAAAAAAAATCATGTTTTTTTATATATATTTCTATAGAGAACTTATATTTTTACTAGATTAAAAAACAAGCAGTTGATTTATTAAAATTAAGGCACTGTACTATATACTGCTCAATCATCTTATGCTTTCTTATCAGCTTTATCCAGTAGTTTTTTTTTTTTTTTTTAAAAAACACCTTTTAAATAGGAAACCCAAAAAAAGGCTACTAGGCAATGATTCACAAGTTCACCAGTGTAATACTTTGCATTTAAATTGAACCTGTTAGGTAGTTTATGCTATCCTATCTGAGAGCAGGATGTGATAGATAAGCTGAGCTCTGTGATATATGAATTTACATATTTTGGAGCAGGAGTAAAAAGCAGAGAAAAAAAACTAAATTGTGAGCAAGGGTATGTTCACATGGCGTGTTGGATCCGTTTTGGATCCGAAAAACGCATTCAAAAGCTCTGCGTAAATCACATCCAAAAAGCATCAAACACGCAGGTGTGTGTTTTAAAGCGTTTTGACATCAGCAGACACGCACCCGATAGTTTTAAATAGGACTCCTGCTGCGCCTTTCGGATCAAGAATTGACATGTCAGTTCTTGGGACGGAGCCGAAAGACGCATCAGAAAAACGCATGTAAACACGCATCGGCGATCACTCATATGAACACCGATGCGTGTTGTATATTGAAAGCAATTTAAAATCACACTGCACATTGTTAGATGAGTGTGTGGGTCCAAAACCGGATCCAACACACCATTAAACATACTCTAAAACTACTGCTAACCCCATCCACATGCAGTGACAGACAGTTTGCTTTGTACACACATGCAGGGAAAGTTGATTTAACTCTCTAAAGGAGTCTGGTCAGTATTTTCACTGCCTTTTACTCAGAAATCCTCCTCCAAATCATATAACCCTAGATTCTAGTTCAGCTTCAGAGCTCAGCTTCTCTCCCTCTATCATATAACCATATATATCATAGAGCTCAGCTTCGCATCCCTCTATCATATAACCCTATATATCACAGAGATCAGCTTCTCTCCCTCTATCATATAACCCTGTATATCACAGAGCTCAGCTTCTCTCTTCTATCATATAACCTTATATATCACAGAGCTCAGCTTCTCTCCCTCTATCATATAACTCTGTATATCACAGAGCTCAGCTTCTCTCCTCGATCATATAACTCTATATATCACAGGTCAACTTCTCTCCCCTTTTCATATAACCCTATATATCATAGATCTCTGCTCCTCTCCTCTATAATATAAAACTATATATCACAGAGCTCAGCTTCCCTCCCTCTATCATATAACCCTATATATCACAGAACTCAGCTTCTCTCCCTCTATCATATTACCCATATATCACAGAGCTCAGCTTCTCTCCCTCTATCACATAACCGTATATATCACAAAAGCTCAGCTTCTCTCCCTCTATCATATAACCCATATATACACAGAACTCAGCTTCCTTCCCTATATTATATTACCCATATATCACAGAGCTCAGCTTCTCTCCCTCTAATATCACAGAGCTCAGCTTCTCTCCCTCTATCATATAACCCTATATATCACAGAGCTCAGCTTCTCTCCTCTATCATATAACCCTATATATCACAGAGCTCAGCTTCTCTCTATAATATAACCCTATATATCACAGAGCTCAGCTTCTCTCCCTCTATCACATCCTGCTCTCCGATAGGGCAGCATAAACCACTTGACAGGGTACATTTAACAATTAAAATAGTCTCATTAACCAGAGCCATAACATTCTAGATTATGAATCATAAGTTTTCAATTAGTGAGAATATTCCTTTAACTCAATAGTCCCTTTAACTCATTTAGTATATAAATGTCACGTCTGGACAGTAGTTTGTCTAATATACTGATTCTCATCTCACCTCTGGAAATCACTATGCGTTTTCCAACCTTCTTTGTCTTAAACGGGGGAATTCATTATAGTAGTGGGTCAAGCCCTACCTAAAGCCTGGAAATAGATTGAACTTATACTTCAGCAAAACGCTAATTCATAGATGCCAACCAATATAACTATCATGTTTGCAAAACTAAGTAGTGCAGCAAACAGACGTGTCAATATCTCGATAAGGCCCCTGTAACTCTTTTTTTTTTCAGGAAAACATAATGCTTCAAAAACTGTGTTTTTTCTTTTTTAGGCTCCATTCATTCATCACAAATCATGTGGTAAGGTGGGAAAACACTATAAAACAAATGAAAAAAACCCCCAGCACAAATGCAGCCTTATGTTTTTTGGGTTCAAAGACCCCCCAAAAAACCAGTAAGGGCGCGTTTACACGGCACAGGACAAATACTGGCCGGTTTGCCGGCCGGTATTTGTCCTGTTTTGCGCCGTCCCCACGGCCCCGCGGGGGGGACGGCTTTTCTCTTTCGATGAGCGGAGAACAGCCTCCCCCTTTCCCCTTGAACAGCACATCTTCCGTCGGGAAACCGGACGGAAGATTGTGCTTCTATAATGTTTTGCCGCCGGGACCGCGGCGACAAAACCGTCCGACGGCAAAAAACTGTGGAGTGGGGACTGCTGCACAGGTTTTGCATAGAGCACAATTGTGCTAATTTTCGGCCGGTTTTTCAGGCGGTCTGAAAAACCGCAAACCGGCTGAAAAACCATCCGAAAACCCTTGCCTGGGGACATGCCCTAAGGGTCTAAGAAAACTCTACAAACTGCCAGAAAAAACGCTATACCTACAACATGCCACATTCTGAAAAAACTGCTATTGATTGAAAAAAATGCATCAGAAATGAAAAAAATGCATGAAGCAACATCTGTAGTGCATTTTATATTTTTTTATTGACTTCAATCTAACATCTGACTGCTTCAGTTTTTGGAAACTAAAATGTTTGAAAACTCGCTCCTAAAAATGCTTGTATTTTTCGCAAAATTACAATGTGTAAAACTACCCTAAGTAAAATGAATAAAAATGTCCATATTTAGTGTTGGCATGATTGCAATGTTCTTGGCACCAATTTTCTTACCATAAAGTAAGAATAACAAGGTGACTGTTTATCTCCAACATAGTGAATCCATACAGTCAGCAGCTAAAGAACAAGAAACAGGGTGAACGTATCTGTGATCATGACAAAGAAGAGCAGACCAAGCAAGAGCAGAGTCGCACCAGGGATCCTGGTGAGGACACTGAAGAAACTAAACTGGAGAAGCTGTTTCACCATTTTGCAGGTTTGAAGCCCTTCTTACTTGAAAGACATGGTAGAAAAGTAAACAGTTTCTTAGTTGCTGGATACTTCTATGTTTTTGTTCTAATTACAGTATACAGTACTGACATATTGGGTCACATGTATAAAATACTGGGTCAAAATCACTTTTTTCCCTAGTAATTAGGGGCAAAAAAGTAGTTTTGACCCAAAAACAGTTTTCATACATGTGGCCCATTATGTTACTTTTCCAAAACAGTATTTATGTGTTTAGATGTTTACATCAAGTAGACAGTCTCTTCTTTTTACATTAGTGAATATAATCAACAGAAAGGGATTTGTTAATTCTATGTATTTGCATACACACAACTGGAAGGCATATGTACATAGAATGAATTTATATGTATAAGGGGATGTTAAAACCACAACATTTCTGCCTATGATCTTATTTTCTGTGTGCTGGTATTCACCGCAAGTCATTGTACTTGATTTGCCCCATTCAATCTACATCCTGTTTGCAGAAAACGCACACAGTGAGTGACGTGTCATTTATTTCATGTGAAATCTGTGCTCAACAGTGATATGTTTTTCATACCACAGATTTTAAAATCCGCTTACCTTGTATGTTGTCAAAAAAAGACAGAAATGCTCAGCAACGCCAGAAAATGTGAAAAAAATAGTGCAGCAGCACGCTGCTATGGTTCCCGCCAGATAGAGTCAGCAGAAAGCTTTCAGACATCAAGGGGTGAAAAAATGTATGAACGTGCCTGAGACATTTTTTGGGGCGTGTGTTGTAGCCCTGTTCTATAGATGAATGAACAGTTGTACGCCCAATCTTGGTGCAGTCTTCACTAGACACAACACTTTTGAATACAATTCAAAGTTTGGAAAAAAGAGATTCTTGTCTCATAGTTACCTCATGTATGAAAGGTGATAAAATTCAATAATATATCCATCTTTAAATGGAACCTGTCAGGTAGTTAATGCTGCCATATCTGAGAGCAGAATGTGATTGAAGGAGAGAAGCTGAGCTCTGTGATATGTAGGGTTATATCATTTGAAGCAGGATTTCTGAGAAAAAAGCTGAGGAAATACTGACAGGACTCCTTAAGAGACAGTAGGGCCCTGCTACCCCCCCCCCACATACAGCGATTTACAGCTTTCCCTCTATTAATGTATGCACAGAGCAAACTATCAATCACTATGTGGGTGGGGTTAACAGTAGTTTTTTTTCTTTCAGTTTGATTTTTTTCTTTTCTTTTTACTAAGAAGTCCTGCCCAGAGCACAGCTCAGCTTCTTGCCCTCTATCATATTATGCACTCAGATAGGGTAGCATTGACCATCTGGCAGGTTCCATTTAAAGAGAATTTGCCACCATTGTATAAAGATCTATAAGATATTTGTATTATTGTTTGGGCTTAAAAAACGAACATCATTGCGTTAGAGCTTTTGGTTTTGCTTCCTACCCCTTTTAAATTTATGTAAGGCACACTTAACCAATTGGGGTATGAACCTACCCTTGGAGATCATGTTCACCTATACAAACTGATTATCTTCCATGTAAGACAATGCGATCTTCCAGTAAGCCAATGCGACATACCACGTGGCTAGAAATGTTATCTTTGGGTTGAAAGGCTGTCAAGCTTCCAAAAAATTCCAGGCCCTTTTTTTCCCCAACTTGAATTAATTGGGCATTGTGGGACCCCTCGTCTTTTGGTGTTGACTTTATGGTTCCTTCCCCACATACCCGCCACCAATTGTAGGATGCACTACAGTCAGCATGGCTCCGTCCCCGTGAGAATTATCAGATCTTCTGAGTCCTCCCATTTTTTAGCGCCTGCGGTGCACACAGTGGCTTCTCTGGATACTAGCTGCTGGTCATAAAATTGTGACACTGTATAAACATGCACTGCTGAAGCAGCATGAAAGTAGCCGATGCATGATATGGTAAATTGACGCTGATTTTTTGTTTGAAATTCTGCAATGAAAATTTGGAAAACTCCACCAAAATCTGAATTGGGGCCCCTTATTAGTATAATAACTAATTGTTGCTTCTATCTATATTATATCTGAGATGAATGATGACCAGTACCTCTTTCTTGACGCTGTATTGTGCTGTCATGTAAATTTTCTAGATTTTGGTACAGCACTTATTATTTATATACAATTTTTCAAAGGGGTTTTTATAACAGCCGATTTTGTTCTTTTAAATTAAAAGCATGGTAATTGTCTTCGCTAATATTAGAAATTTGTGATTCAGAATGATTGCAGAACCTTATATTTGGGGAAAGATCAATTTACTATAGCTACGCATCGCAACATATGGTATAATATAATGATATATATAAACGACTAAAGTGTCATTCAGGCAGCCATGTGATAAAATGTAAAACGCCCTTTGTATACAAGTCATGGCCAAAACTTTTGAGAATGATACAAATGTTAATTTTTACAAAGTCTACTGCATCAGGTTTTATAATGGCAATTTGCAAATACTCCAGAATGTTATAAAGAGTGATCAGCTTAACAGCAATTAATTGCAAAGTCAATAGTTGCCTAGAAAATGAACTTTTTCCCCCAAAAACACATTTCAACTTCATTGCAGGCCTGCCTTAAAAGGACCAGCTAACATCGTTTCAGTGATTGCTCCATTAACACAGGTATGGGTGTTGATGAGGACAGGGCTGGAGATCAGTCTGTCATGATTAAGTAAGAATCACACCACTGGACACTTTAAAAGGAGGCTGGTGCTTGGCATCATTGTTTCTCTTCTGTTAACCATGGTTATCTCTAAAGAAACACGTGCAGTCATCATTGCACTGCACAAAACTGGCCTAACAGGGAAGAGTATCGCAGCTAGAAAGATTGCACCTCAGTCAACAATCTATCGCATCATCAAGGAATTCAAGGAGAGAGGTTCCATTGTTGCCAAAAAGGCTCCAGGGCGCCCAAGAAAGACCAGCAAGCGCCAGGACCGTCTCTTAAAAGTGTTTCAGCTTCGGAATCGGGCTACCAGCAGTGCAGAGCTTGCTCAGGAATGGCAGCAGGCAGGTGTGAGTGCATCTGCACGCACTGTGAGGCGGAGACTCATGGAGCAAGGCCTGGTGTCAAGGAGGGCAGCAAAGAAGCCACTTCTCTCCAGAAAAAACAAAGGTACAGGGAGTGGACTGCTGAGGACTGGGGTAAAGTCATTTTCTCTGATGAATCCCCTTTCCGAATGTGGGGAAAATAGCTTGTTCGGAGAAGACAAGGTGAGCGATACCACCAGTCTTGTCTCATGCCAACTGTAAAGCATCCAGAAACCATTCATGTGTGGGGTTGCTTCTCAACCAAGGGAATCGGCTCTCTAACAGTCTTGCCAAAAAAACACATCCATGAATAAAGAATGGTACCAGAATGTCCTCCAAGAGCAACTTCTCCCAACCGTCCAAGAGTAGTTTGGTGATCAACAATGCCTTTTCCAGCATGATGGAGCACCTTGCCATAAAGCAAAGGTGATAACTAAATGGCTCAGGGAACAAAACATAGAGATTTTGGGTCCATGGCCTGGAAACTCCCCAGATCTTAATCCCATTGAGAACTTGTGGTCAATCACCACGAGACGGGTGGACAAACACAAAACAACCAATTGTGACAAAATGCAAGCATTGATTGTGCAAGAATGGACTGCTATCAGTCAGGATTTGGTCCAGAAGTTGACTGAGAGCATGCCAGGGAGAATTGCAGAGGTCCTGAAAAGAAGGGTCAACACTGCAAATATTGACTTGCTGCATTAACTCATTCTGTCAATAAAAGCTTTTGTTAATCATAATATGATTGCACTTGTATTTCTGTATGTGATAAAAACATCTGACAAACGCACATAGAAACCAGAGGGCAACAGATCATGTGAAAATATAATATTTGTGTCATTTTCAAAACTTTTGGCCATGACTGTACAATCGACAGCTTTATGAAATGTAACACTCCCTATTACTGAGGGTTGCTGTATAAATTGTTCTAACACACTCGTTCAGCACAGCTGCTTTTTCCTGCTTTCAGATGCACTCAAAAGTTTTGAGTTGTCATTCAAAGGAGTGCAAATGGTCTTCAGAGAGACAGCGGGTAGCCATAAGAAATAGCGGGCAGTTTGCGACTTGTAGACTGTAACTGACTAGCACTCACTAAGGAGTTACTAAAAAAAAAGTTTGCAAGGGCCCTAACCCCTTTAGAAAACAAGAATGGGGGACAATGACTGGACAATCTTATACCCAAATATTTACTTTAAACCAATTTTTGCAGTAAATTTTTTTTTTTTTTTATTAGGTAGAAAATACCTGTCTGAAAAGGACTACAGTGAAAACCCAGAGGGAATGAAACTAGTTCAAGTAAGTGTGATGGAGAGTCATGTCATAAAATTTCCTTTATTTGACACATTTATCAGTGTTTTAGAAAAGAAATCACAGTGCCAATTTTGTAATAAGGGGGATTGGAATAACCATCACATATCTATCAACTTGGTCAAAACGAACTACAAAAAATGCACCAAAAAAATTGCAACCTTGACTGAAATATGAAACATAACTTGAATTATAATTAAAACATGTTAAAAGCTGTCTCGTCCTACTGTGCCCTCATTCTTCTATCCTACTTATTCGGGGTAATCGCCCAAAAAGGGTGAAACCCTAGTAATGCTTTCTACTACAGGTAAAAACAACAAATTTGGACAGCAGTCCTAACAAAATGAGCTGCTAAAGAAATGATACAGAACAGTTGGGATCACACAAATCTAATCCACACAAAATGTACTGCTGTATGAGCAAAAAATACAAAATAATTGAGATTACATGGATATACTATGATAATGTTGTTACGGTCCATGTCGCAGCTCGTGTGCTGAGCCGTGGGCATGGCCATGTCCCAGCCACTGCGGCGGTGTTCTTTAGCATCTCTGCTACTAGTTTCTTACCTGTCTCGTCTCATGTCTGTGCTGTTGTGCCGGCGACGGTACCGGCCAGCAGATACGAGTCTCCACTTCTTCCTCTGGCTCTCTGGTGTCCCGTGCGCCCGACTGCACCTCGGAAAAGTGCCACGGTTTTGTTGGTGAGGTGACCCTGAATGATGGTGCTTCCGCTCCTTGTCTGACCACTCCGGTCTCCCTCCGCTATGCTTTTGGTGCTACCTTTTATGTTCCTGCTCTTTTTGACTCTGCTTTAGAAGTTCTGCCTGCCTGTCTCCTGTCTGGAGAAGCCCTTGCATTTCTCATCTGTCACTGGGGAGATCCTGAAGGAATCTGTCCAGTTCCGTACTCAGCCTGTGTCTCTGAAAGTTTAAAGTTCCCACCAGCAGAAGACTTCTTTCTACGTTTTGCCCAGTTAGTCTGCACCAGTGCTGCTTGGTCTTCAGTGGTTCCAGCTTCGCCGCCCGTCTTTGGATTGTAAAACGGGTGAAGTTGTCCAATGGGGCGAGCATTGCCACTCACGTTGCCTCAAACTCACCCATCTGGAGCCGTCCTGCCCACCCGGTTTTCTGCCCGTTGCTGCTATTTTTGCTGTTGAGGAGCCCTTAGTGTTTGAATCTCGCCCACCTCTCCCCCTGCCTACCGTTTCTGTTTCTGCTAAATTGGTCCAAGAAGTCATCCAGGACTTTCAGGACACCTTGTCTGAAGACAGTTCCTGGGATACTGAGGAGGTGGTGGTTACCCTTGGTTGCTTTTCGGGCACCCGGTTAACCTGGACGGGAGAGCTTATGGGAGGATACGGTCCATGCCGCGGCTCCTGTGCTGAGCCACAGGCATGGCCATGTCCTCACCACCGGGGCAGCCTTTTCTAATGTCCCCACTACTAGTTACTTACCTATCCTGGCTCCTGTCCGTGCTTTGGTGCCGGTGGCAGAGCCCGCCGGCTCCCTGGTGTCTCCTGTACGCACATACACCTCCTAGGGTGTGCGCACGGCACTACTCGGCTATTTAAAGAGACACTATTCCAATTACCTGCCTTTTGACTGTGACTCCTGGCTATAAGGGAAACTTCCTGCCCTTACTCCTGGTCAGTTCATTGAGCTTGAACCCTGACTGCTGCATCACTGCTGTTTACCTGTACGTTTCCTGTTTTATACCTGCCGCTGCACCAAGCCCGTAGTATCTGCTGTTCCTGCCGTTGTACCTGTCCGTTACCTGCCTGGGACTGCGCTACTCGCCTGTGGCCACACCTGCTTGTGTACTGTCACCTGTACCGGCACCTGCTGTCCTTGCCCTGCAATTCAGCTGTCACCGTGGGTCACCACCAATACCATCTTGCCTGTGGTGATCACTGAGGATCCACCATAGACTAGCGATCGACGGGTCAGTGCATACTGACACTGCCGGATCGTTACAGTACGAACTGACCATACAGAAGCTACAGACCGTTACCAACCATCTGGATGAAGTTGTGTCTGCATTGGCACCTACACCTGCTCCGTCACCTGCAGTTCGACCTCCCGCTGCCATGACCAGTCCCAGCCTGCACCTGCCTTCGTCTACCCGCTACTTCGGAAACTCCCATATGTGTTGTGGATTCGCCAACCAGTGTACCATACACTATGAGGTCCTGGCTCACCAGTTTCCATCTGATCGTGCCACAGTGGCGTTCATCATCAGCCTGCTCTCTGGCGAAGCTTTGGCATGGGCCTCTCCTCTCTGGGTAAGAGGGGATCCGCTGACAGGGGACCTCAAAGAATTCCTGAGTGCCTTCAAAACAACACCTAAGCGGCATCATCTCTGCTATGGTTACGTCAAGGCGACTCTATGGTAGGCAGTTTTACACCCTGGCCTCAGAGCTTGTGTGGAACAATGAGGCCCTCGTTGTTGCCTTCTGGGGGGGCCTTGATGGACGCATCAAGGAAGAGCTGGCTGGTTGCGACCTACCTATCACCCTGGACGACCTTATCACTTTGGCTACTCGGATTGATATCCACTTTGCTGAAAGGGAGCTAGAACTTTGCCAGCAGTCTTCATCTTCCCGGCCTCACAAGCCTCTGCACCTTGTACCTGCAACCTCAATTTTCCCTCACCAGGCACCTGCGTTTCCTCAAGATGAAGCCATGGAGGTGATCTGTACTCATCTCACCCCGAAGGAACGCATTAGTTGACACAGTCTGAACCTGTGTCTCTACAGTGGCAGTGTCTGACACTACCTAAAGAACATACAGGTAGCGTATTGGTTTTTTCTTTAGGAAATAAAATAGCAACCTACTGTAAAAATGTTTTATTTTCTAGCACTTCATAAATAATGGTAATAGTCAGATCGCTGTACATTAGTAGAACATCTCCATTAGTGAAACATGGATAACATAGCAAGTCAATCATCACCCCATAGAAGGAGCATTTAGACTGGCCAGTTGTGGTGGGGGCAGGTGACTAAATGGCCACATGAACAAGCATTCATAACTTTCAATCCTGTCCACTTCTATTATTGTCGGCAGCACGTCCCCCGTTCACAATTCCATTGTTTTCATGCCACGTTAGGTGTGTTACAGGGGAATCGCCCACATTATACAATCAGAACTGATTTTGCTGCGTAGATCCCAGTCTGCTTTTACTAAAATGTCCAGTAATTAAGTAATTCTTTTTTCAAAATATGTGAGAATGAATCATTTGTTTTTTGTTTTTGACAGGACAGTTCCAAAGACACTGATGATTCAAATCTCAGCAATGAAACCAATTATTTTACTCCGGAAATTGATGTTTCAGATGAGAAGACAGAACAAGAGGCAAGTTTTAATTAAAACTGTCATGAAAGCACTTTTGTTATATTTGTTTTTTGCGCTCTGTAAATGTTTTTTGTCCACATCCATCTACTGCATGACTCCACTGAACACGGATTTTTGAAGGAATTTTTATTGATTGGAAAAGCATATGGTCAGCAACTGTCTTTAGTCACTTTCTATTAAAGCCATGACTGTGTATGTTCACCTTGACCTATCTTCTGACCCATCAATCAGACACATCAGTAGATGACAACAAATAGGACCCATATATCTGGGCCGGTACCAATTTAACGAATGTGGGACTCTAGAGATCTGTAAAGCAGCATGCTTCTTTGGTTTATCTGAGTTTTGCTGACAGTTGTCCAAACTAAAAGCACATGCACTAATCTAATTTCTTTCAGGAAAATGCATTATACATCTTGTGTCAACAACATTTTATTATTGTTATTTTATTTCATCAAGACACTGAATGTGTGTGATGATTCAGACCATAGCTTCGGAGAATGGAGTCCAGGACCAAGTACCAAGATGTGCTTTGGTAAGCATAAACCCTAGTTAAAGCATATACAACCTCAATACAATGTCTGCTTTGGTACTACATACCCAACCAATTTTTCAACCACAGGAGAGTCCAGTTTGGGTGAGATTCCTCTTCCATACCAAACTGTGTTGTGCTTAAGGTATGTTCCAATCACTAACTAGAACCAAGGGTTGAATAGGGGAACTCGTGGGCCAAACACACTTGACATTGGGTTAGTCATAAACAATAGGCCTGATGTGAAAGCTGTTTTAACATAAATTCTCAGTACTGCCCAAAGTCACCGGTCAAATCACTGCTTTAATTATTACTCCTGCACAGGAAAATTGAAAGCTCCAAAGTAATACTTGGCAGTCACAGATAGACTACAGAGAGCTAGAGGGGGGACAATAACCCACAGTTGTCAACAGCTCACTCCTGAAAGCATTAAACGTAACCTGACAGATATGAAAGAGGGAGAGATGCTGAGCTCTATGATATATGTTTATATGAATTGATGCTAAATTTCTAAGTAAAAAAAAACAGAGAAAATCTTAAAAGTGAAAAAAACCATAAATACAGCTATCTGCAGTGATTAAAGGAGTTTTATCGTTTGAACTGTTCGGGCTCTTCAGCTAATTCTCTCAGATTGAGTTTGAAATCCAGGGGCGAGTCTCTCCTGTCAGCAGGCGTGTCTCTCCTCCCAGGAGGCGTGTCTCTAATCCCAGGAAGCGTGTCTCTCCTCCCAGGTGGCATGTCTACCCTCACTGAAGACCTGTGACATCATCATTCTGTATGAAGCAGGGGATGCAGAAGGTTGTCTGGATATAACAGCTCTGTAGCCTCCTGCATGCTTATGTCTGCAGGCTACAGGCTCCACAAGCTCCAGCAAGCACCTGTTATATCTCTTAGTTTACACACAAATTACACTGAAAGCCAGCAGCTTTTACTTCTGTTCTAGTGCTGTTCACCCAAATTGTACTGACAACAGGCAGAGATCTTTACTCAACTACAAGGACAAATGTCAGCTTCAAGTAAAGATCTCTGCTTGCTGTCAGTGACATGTGAGTGAAAACAATGGGGGGAGAAGCAATCAGCTTTGAGAGAAGACCCTGCTCAACCTATAACTAACTTGGGCTGGTAGTGCAGCGGTAGAGCTTTGCTCTTACAATGAAGGGGTTTGGAGTTCTAGTCCCTCACAGAGTATTTTTTTTCCCCCCCTAAATTCTACACATATGTAGTGAGACCTAAAATATATATGTCAATCTCTATAATGATATATATATATACACATGCATACCTCCCCTATATCATGTCTCATCCCCCAGAGTATATGCATTGTATCACATATGTTGGAAGTGCTTGGTGTGACTGGGAGGATGGGACACTATATAGGGGAGCTTTGTGTGGGTATATAAATAAAATTATAGATGTCTACACATATATTTTCATATCTTTACATATGTGTACAATTTATAAAATAAAAAAACTACTGTTGGGGCTTGGAACGCCTAACCTATCTCTTGCAGAGCAGATCAGCTAAGCACTACACTACACATACAGCTTGTACAAACACTGGGTGGAATCCTTATGTTTTACACTACAGATGATGACATCATAAGGAGGCGGGGCTTGCATTAGATCTGAGGAACAGAACGCCCTCTTTTCAAAGTAGCAGCTTAAGGACTGGACCTGTGAGGAGGTGAATCAACCTCTTGGCAAAAGCCCTTTAAACAGGCAGTCATTTCCCAGATCCTTCACCCTAGAGCTGGGAGATCAGTTTACAGCCGGCATAACGTGGTTTCACTATCGATTTGAACCGCTCAGAGGGGAGTACACACAGAGTGTGCAGCCAGCCAATAACAGCGCATGAGGCGTGACCGGGGCATTTCCTGTCTAGGGGCGTATCCCAACAGGCTGAATGAAATGTCAGCCAGCCAATCACAGTGCAGGGGGCGTGTATAGGGGGCAGGAAACGTCCAGGGGGAGTGTCCGAACAGCAACAGCAGAAATAGAGCACAGATTTACAGAAAAGCTCATATCTGCTAAACCAAGTGACTGAGGTAATGCAATCCAATTACAAAAGTTCTTATTTTTACTGTCCCCATAATTTGAGACATGATCTTTGTAACGATAAAACCCCTTTAACACTTTGCTCTGTACTGATACAGGAAAAGGTGTCAATCACTGTATGTGGGCAGGGTAAGCAGTATGAATCATGGCGCTGACAGGCCAGTTCTCAATAGCTTTAAGGCAGTGTAGAATGCGCCAGAATATATGAACCTGTTCCTCTGCAGGTCATACATACATGCGCAGTCTAGTGCCAATATGACAATTCTGTCTCAGGTAGACCACCTTTAACCTGGTCTGGCTGTTCTAACTGTTCTGCGCCTAGATTTGATGTCAAAATCAGAAATGTGTCTACTTTATGAATGTGGTGTGACACCCCCAGAATGCCCCCAAATCTTTAGTGCATTAAAAAGTGTCTTTGGCGCATTACAAAGGCTCTCATCTTTTTGGCTCAAAGTACACCAAAGGAGACAGAATTGACTCTGCTTTTTGCTTAAAATCCTGCTCCAAAATATATAAACTTATTTATCATAGAGCTCAGTTTCTCTCCCTCTAGCTATATACCTGCTCTCAGATAGGGTAGCAAAAAGAAACAGTCGATATTGGCTGTACTAGTAATTGGTCAGTGAAAATAGCCACTTGTTAAAGGAGTTGTTTTGCTTTGTTTTTCCAATAATAATTATAAGCTGCTGCCCTAATGAAACGTAAAAATCTATACTCGCCTCGACATTCACTGTCGCTCTATCGCTGAAGCTGCTGGTGGTGTTGATGGTCTCTCCAGTTTTCTCTTTACCTCCAGCTGCTGCAGTTTGCTCATAAGTACTTGGAAACCCTATAACTCTTTTAACTGAACTTGCATTTCACTCACTGTGAATGCAGCATACAACTTCATTAGTAGCCATTGCACACTATTGCAATAAAAACCTAGTTTTGTGATGAATTCTAAAATGTTAAACCAAACCATCTGTATACACATATGACAAAAATACCTATTGTACTTATATTAAGTCATGATGTTATAAAGAAAAAGATGTTGGCACTCCATCCGCATAAAAAATTGCAAAACTTAATTGTGGAGTCTTAAAATCCATAAAACCTGGACCTGAAATGCGTTAGCAAGCGTGCACCTATTTTTGTGGATTTTAATACTACTCGACAGAGTTTTGCTACCTTTTATGTGGATGGAGTGTCGACGTATTTTTCTTTAAAGAGAACCTGTCACATAGTTTATGCCCCCCTTGCAAAGGACAGCACAAGCTAGTGACAGACATGCTGTTTCCAGTGCTATGTCCCTTATTCTGTAAGATACTGGAGTTTTAGAGGATTTACTACTCAAACCTGCCAGTTTATAGCCCGTTCTACAAGAAAAGAGTCCACGATGAGTAGGCGTTAGACCTGACTACCCGAGGCTAGCCTAGCCCACTCACCAGTTATTCACAGGTTGCTACCTATTCAAAGTAAAAGGCTGAATCAGCTGTGAGTGGGCAGAGCTAGCTGTGGATGGGCAGGGTTAACATAGGCTCACAAATTAAATGGACTCTTTTCTGACAGAACAGGCTGCAAACTGTCAGATTTGCACATTAAGTGCTCTGAAACTTCTGCATCTTACAGAATAAGGGAAGCAGCGCTGGAAACAGCATGTCTGTCACTAGCTTGTTCTGTCCTTTGCAAGGGGGGCATAAACTATGTGACAGGTTCTCTTTAAGCATTCAAGATGGCAACGGCTGAGAAGTCCACAGCCAGTTCTGAGCACCCTCCAAGACAAACACACCAAGTTGGTCTACAAAGCGGGAGTGGTAAGCACTTTACAATATGTGGTTTGGACTGTATATAATATATGTAATGGTGTTATACTGGGCTTCCAGAGACAAAGAGCCTCACTGCAGAATGCAGTAAGGCTACTATATGAATGGTCATGCATAGGCACTTCAATGGGCAGTTGTAGAAATAGGAGGCTAAAACTAGTGTATAGAAGATAACAGCTAAAAGCGTTATTAAAGTTTAGAAAAACATGGCTGCTTTCTTGTAAAAACAGCACCACACCTGTCCAAAGGTTGTGTTTGGCATTGCAAGTTAGTCCCGTTCACCACAATGTAGCTGACCTGCATACCAGATTACCAGATGGGAGTGGTGATATTTCTAGAAGAATGGTGACATGTTTCTCTAATACTGTAAGACCCATTGAAATATATGCTTGCTGTTAAGACTAAAAGAAGCGAGAATCTGATCATTTGTCTGAATAATCTTACCTGATAACTGTTATGTTACTGCTAGTTAGAAATCTTCTTGCTTGTCTACATACAGATAAGGCATTATTACCATGGACTCCAGAGAGAGCGATGGAAAAGAATGTGCCAGCCACTATTGGCTTGTCAACAAATACCAGGTATGAACCCCAAAGCCGAACGCCTGAAAAGTACTTAATGACCTGCGCATTTTTTTTAGTTTTTCCTCCTTGCGTTTCAACAGTTATAACTTTTTTTATTTTTTCAATGACGCAGTTGCATGAGTCTTGTTTTCTGCAGGAGAAGTTGTAGTTTTGGGGGAATAGTTTAAAGAGAACCTGTCACATAGTTTTTGCCCCCCTGGCTGAGGACAGAACAAGGTAGTGTCAGACATGCTGTTTCTAGCGCTGTGTCCCTTATTCTGTAAGATGCTATAGTTTTCGTGTAGTTAATGCTCAAATCTGCAGTTTTCAGCCAGAAGAGTCATTCGAAGAGTCCTTCAGAGTGTCAGTTTTTTTCAATCCCGGCCAATCGGAGACTAGTCCCGCCCACCTCAACTGACAAACCTATTACTTTGAATAGGTAGAAACATGTGAATAACTGTCAGTGGTCAGAGCTAACACCTACTCATGAATAAGATTTAAGGGGTAAATGCTCTAAAACTGCTGCATCTTACAGAAAAATTGGGCACAGTGCTGGGAACAGCAGGTCTGACACTAGCTTGTGCTGCCCTCAGCAAGGGGGGCATAACCTATGTGACAGGTTCCCTTTAAGTTCACTTATAAATTATTGCCATTTTTTTTTTCAATTTTGTTTTTTATACACCATTCACATTTAACACTTAATAACTTGTTAGATTAATTCTACAGGTTATTACGGCCATGTGGATACCTAATACAGTATGTGTAGGGATTTTTTGTGTGTTTAATGAATGCACTATTATTTTATAAAATATTTATTTTTATTTAATTTATTTTTCTACACTTTTTTATGGGGTTTTTTCACTTTGTTTTTTTACATTTTTTTTTTACACTTGCATTAGTACATTCATATCTGCCTTGACTGCAGGCTTGTTATACAGACAGGATCTCAGTTGGGTGGTCCTACTCTATATTATCTCTCACCTGGGTCAACTTCAGACCTCTCACTGTGCCAAACGGCCTCCAAAATGCAGAGAGAAAAATAAAAAAAGCACCAACCTCTCAAAGCATAGTGCATTGATATAACAGCCTGTGGAGGTATCTACTTCTCCTTCTATAGTTTAAAAGCAAATATGTGCCAAATACAACGTATAGTTCTGCACAGAAAAACATTTCTGAAAAAAACACTGCGAACCTGGATGCCACTGGCATGGCTGCGGCACATATACATATGTCCACAGTCCAATACCAGTGGCACACCACTGCAAAAAGGGCAAAAAAAAAACACATGGAAATCTCCAAAGGAGCATTTTATGCTATCTACAATATATGAAAAAACTTTGAGATTCTTGGTCCGCATGTTTTTGGCCAAAAAATGCTCAAGCCACCCCCGGCTTACAACGGGATCTCAGTTGGGTGGTCCTACTCTATATTATCTCTCACCTGGGTCAACTTCAGACCTCTCACTGTGCCAAACGGCCTCCAAAATGCAGAGAGAAAAATAAAAAAAAAGCACCAACCTCTCAAAGCATAGTGCATTGATATAACAGCCTGTGGAGGTGGGCGGTGCAGGAAACCAAAATGGAGGTATCTACTTCTCCTTATATAGTTTAAAAGCAAATATGTGCCAAATACAACGTATAGTCCTGCACAGAAAAACATTTCTGAAAAAAACACTGCGAACCTGGCTGTCAGACAGACAGCCCTGGGGCTGCTCTAGGTCCCCAGGGCTGACTGTTCAGACATTCCTCAGGCTCTGTCGGGTCACCAGGAATCCCGATCACCCGGCAAAGCAGGGGAGAGCCCTTTGATTATGCTGCGATTCCTCCACTTCCCAGCGCATGCAGAGACTGTTAAGTACAGCTTTGTTCCTAGGTCAGCTGAAGCGCTGGGAGCCGCAAAACCCCTATTCTGCAGCGATGCCAAGTCACTGCAGAAGAACGACATGAAATGGCCATTGTCAAAAGATGGTGGGCGGTCATTAAGGGGTTAAGAAATAAAAGTTTTAGCTTTTAGTTTAGAGGTGTGGAAGAAATTGGCCTTACATGTTCCATTATTGTTGACCAATACCACTTTTGACCTGTGGGTTCAACCTGGCATATGAGGTTTAATCATTCTATGGAAGTGGGAGGATTAGTAGCTGTTAGGGTATGTTCACGCAGCGTAATTGCAGACCGTACTTCAGGGTATAATTGTGCTGCAATACGCCCGAAGTACGGCCTGCAATTAAGGTAAAACCATAGCACTCATTGTTCGCCGGGGAAAACAAAGGTGAATGAGGGCCAGACTAGAGTGCTTTAGAAGTATGTGCTGGCTAGCACCGCTATACACCTGCAAGAAACCTACCCTAAGCCACAAAGCTAGCATTAAGTTTGGTATTTTATCAGTTTGACCTATAAGTGGTATTAAGATAGACTTTGTTGAAGAGTTGTTCTTGGTATAATGTCCCCAGTTGGTACAAGGTAGAGGAGTTTAAAGTACTTGGAGAAATTATGTGAGAATGTCCCGGATAGAAATAAGTGTAAAATTCTGTCCTTTGTTCTTCTATCCAGTAGTGTAATACGCTTGTGTGATGATTAGATTAATCTAGAATGTGTACATGAGCATAATCAATCTACAAGAAGAATAGCAGAATGAACATTGTAATATGAACATATGTACCTAACAAAGTAAAGTGATAAAGGTAAATTAGAACATTCACATGCTGACATGTCTCTACACAGTCTGACATAAAAGTAGGAAAATATCTTGTTGACATGGAGAATGGAAATACCTAGTTGTCTGATTAATAATTCATTTCAAGGAGGAAAAAAATAGAGATGTCACAGTACAGGGTTCTAAGAAAAGATCTTCCAAAATTGTTATTTCATGAAGGATTTAAGTATTTCCTAAAATAGACATGTCAGGAAATGCCACAGGTCCTCTTAAATGTGTACAGTAATTAATATAAAACATTATTAATACTGTGGAAGTAAAATAAAATGTGAACTGTAGACTTTATAGCTACAACAAGGTAAAAGTTCTGATTCATGCAAGTTTATCATGGAGTACTGACACAATTTGCAAAGGGAGTCATTGGGTGACATATATGAACGGGGCTGTACCAGTTTCCTGGCGTGATTTGGGCCCAAAAAACTGTTATTTCACCAAAAAGTGCCTCACGTCCAACACACTCAACAGTTTTGTATGCGCCTATTCTTGGGGGGTGTCCCACCACATTCACAAGATTATACACATTTACGATTTCAAACTGGCAAGACAAATTTTAGCGCGTGTTTTTGTCTCATTTCGGGACACTGAGACACTTTCATATGGACTGACAAATGCTATGCTAACCTGTTGAGAAGTTCGACTGCCTAGTCTGCGCCAGTTTTCATACATGTTGCTCATTATGTCTAGAGTAGTTGATTGCAAACTTACTGAGAAATGTTACAAAACTTAGCTACAATAAAGTATCGGGAAAAATAATGTTCCACTGACCAAGCTACCCAGTGTCAAAGGTAAAAATGCTTTCAATCCAATACAGGAGCAAAGAAAGACTGTTTTTTGTAAAATAGATAATCAACTTAAACTTATTGATTTTCTAAAATGAGGTATCAGAACTTGTTCATACAGTTTGAATGGGAAACAAAAGAAGTAACAGTAGAAGGAAGCCTGTTAATAAAAGAGAGTAACAGACCCAGATCAGCCCTGCAGTTAGTTCCCCTGCAACTGAAGCTAAAATATGGGGACACAATGTGTTAAATAAATAAAAAAACAAAACAAAAGCAAAATAAAATTAACGCCTGCTATGTCAGACAGGAGCCTAAACAATGCTTTCATAGCTGTCATGTTACTGCTTCTATTACTTCCTGTCTTAGGCAGGCAGTAAGAGGAGCGCTATCTTGGTACACCCTTCTTTCATTATATATTAAAATATATATATATATATATATATATATATATAATATATATATATATATAATATATATATATATATATATTATATATATATATATATATATATATATAATGTGAAATGGTGTACAAGTGATTGTGCCCCTTAGTAGTCAAGTAGTCTAGGGGGACTAATAGTACTAGTGTAAAAAAAAAAGAGTTTTAAAAATAAAAAATATTCAAATTTTATAAGAAAAAAACTTCCACATAAATGCTATTGCTGCATCCATAAAAGTTTGAGGTTTTAAAATATAACATCAATATTCCGTTCAGTGAACACTGTAGAAGAAAAAAAATTCCCAATCCCAAAATGTCATGTTCTCAGAAAATCACAATAAAATGTGATCAAAAAGTAGCATGTATTCCAAAATAGTAGCAATAAAAACTAAACCAGCCTGCAAAAACTAACCCTTCCTTAGTGAGAAATCCTGTATTCAGCTACAGATAAACAAAATTACTGGCACTACTATGTACCGGGAAGCAGTTTGTAATGTACTAAAAAGACAAAGAACCTGGAGTGGTAAGAGTTCTGTTATTGCCCAATGTACAATGTCTATGAAGGGAATTTGGCTAGATCACAGTAATATTTAATGTTGAATACATAATAAACATTACAAGTAGAAGCAAAGCATGCTGGTCTGAGACATTTAAATCTGCCTTTTTGCTTGAACTCTATGCTTAGACAGTGAGATCTGATAGGAGAGAGGAGATCAAGTACCATATATACTCGAGTATGAGCCGACCCGAATATAAGCCGAGGCACCTACTTTTGCCACAAAAAAACGGGAAAACTTATTGACTGGAGTATAAGCCTAGAGTGGAAAATGCAGCGTCTACTGGTAAATTTCAAAAATAAAAATGGATACTAATAAAATTACATAGGCAGGTATGGCAGTTTAATGTCCCCCATAGGCAGGTAAAGGCAGCTTAATGTCCCCCATAGGCAGTATAATATTCCCTATAGGCAGTTATAGGTAGTTTAATGTCCCTCAAACAATCCTTAACAGTGACCTTAACACCAAACATTACTGACTCTGTCCCTGAAAATATTCCTAAAGATATCCCTAAGCTACAACTGACCCTCAAACAAACAGGATGACCGTAGGACCCTGACACAACCAAGACTGAATATAAAAATAGCAACACTAACAACTGGGATACCATAAGATCCCGAATTTCCACAAATACAAACTAGAGAAGAATGACCCAGCAAGACTAAGCAGTAGTAATAACCAGACAAGAAATGTACAAGAATTCCAGGAATAAATACACTGACTATAACTAACTAAACAAGACAAGGACTATGCATAGAGTATAAAGGTTACAGCATAAATAGGCAGAGAATTGATTACATTACATTCTCACTGATTTAGATGCTGTTTTCATGGTGGTTTTGGCATGGATTCCACCCCAAAGCACTGTCAAAGAACGACTGTAAAATGCCTCCAGTTCAATTTAAAAACCGTGTCGATGTTCATAGGACTTATTTGTTACTTATTTCAGTGCTGTTTCTAGCAGAAAGCTTCAAAACAGCATCCAACATGCCTCACACAGAGTGGTTTTGGATGCATATCTGTGTCCAATAAACACCATGGTAAAAAAATACATAGTGAGAATACATAACCTTGGTTAAACTTGATAGACATGACTTTTTTTCAACCATATTAATTATGTAACTGCGTAGGACCACTAGACACAACAGCATGGAGCTTATTCTAAAATCCACACTACACTCCCAGAGCCACGAAACCTTATAAATAGACTAACAACTAGAAACTCCCACTATAAATGAGCCCCGACTGCACGCCATGGTCAGCTGATTGCTCTAAAAGATCAGATGTAAAGCAGTTGCCTTGAATAAAAAGGTGAATATAAAATAGAAAGATTCGTGCTGTTCATAACAAATGTTCCATTTCCTAGAATGGTCAAGGTTCAGTCTCTCCAGTGCTTCAGTGAAAACCAGATAAAAAATCATTTCAGATGTTTCCTGATTCCCCAAGATATTCTTTTGATGTAACTATGAATATTAGATCCGTTCAACACAGACTGCGTTAATAAATAGCTTCTGCGGTATATTGAAGAATAAGTATAAATTCCATATAGCAGCTATAAATCACTGAACAGAGGCCACTTAAACAGGACATCCAGGATAAAACACACAGAAGTGTCCTATTTGAAACCAAATAGAATTTTGTCACACTTTTACTGTGTACTATAATATTATCTATCACTCAAGCATCTAAATAAGGAAACATTGTTTTGTATCACATTACTTAGGTCTACCATGGATGTTGAAGAATTGTCAAGTATTTCATGTGATCAGAAGAGTTCTCTCTTGCAAATTACTACTCCCAGAAACACAGAAGCTTCAGCTAGACACAGCACTCCACTCAGCCCAGGTATGGACAGTTTATATGCTCTTGCTTCCCTTGGTATTTGTCTTCGGCTGATCAGAGGAAAGATTTAATTAAAAGGCGAGTCTTTTTAGCTAGGAATCTGTTTAGAAAGTGAACAGATTCAATTACCCTCTAGCATCAGAAATAAATCTCCTTGAACTGTTTTTGGCAGGTCCGAGATATGTAAAGTAGCTCGTATTATACGACGGCAAATCTAAAAGAAATCTCATTCATGTAATTAAGTTTAGATTTTTCTGTAGTATGTATTCACTTTCAGTGTCCTGTAATAGTTTTAAACCTTGTGCAACACTAAATACAGGGTCGAACTGGAGGGCATAGGGACCACTAGTGTAATTTTGGGGGCTCACCCTGTAGCTTTTGTATATCCCACTTGCTTTTTGCCTCTTTCTTTCTGCCTTTCTGCCTCTCTCGAAAATGTATGTGCAGTTTAAAAGAAACTCCAGGTCTGCAATGTGCAGGGGCCCACCAGGGGTGTCCCCTGTTCCCCTGTATGCCAGTTCAAGCCTGACTAAATGTATGATTATTTAATATGAAATTAATGAACTTCTGTTTAAAGCAAACCAATCAAGTGGTTTAGGCTACTTATCATATCTGACATAATTACTCATGTGCTAAAAGTGTATGAGTATATAAGGATTGGTTCATATCTGCATCAGAGGTTCTGTTACAGAGGTTTAAATAGAAAACGCTAAACACAACCACAATTACTCAAATACATCATAAAAACAAAAATATTTCATTGGAAAATATATCAGATCACATATAATAAATTAAATTACGGTGCCAAATACTGAAAGTACTACTGAGGAACGTAAAAAACATAAACATAAAATCATACAGTATTAGTAGAAATAATTTATTCATAAGTAAGGAAAAACAAAATAGCTATATCCTATATAATATATGTGGTAAAGTAAATACAATTATATACTAAACTAATACATAACACAATAACCAAAAAGCGAAAAAATAAAGGGATACAGACCAGTAGCACACAGAAACACACAACGCACGTTTTCACAGACAAGCTTAGTCAGGAGTTTACCCTGACACCAACACAATCATTTATTTTATTATATATGATCTTAAATATTTTCCAATAAAATACTTTTGTTTTTTCATGTATTTGGGTAATTGTGGTTGTGTTTGGTGTTTTGTGACATTACCCTTTTTATGTCATACTATTGGCCCTGTTTTTTGATTGGTGATTATTTAGAGGTTCAAGCAGACACAAGGATCTTTCATGCACACACTCGCCAGCACATGATCTGGGGGCCACTGTAAATGGGTTAATTTATTTCCACTCAATCATATTTGCACTCACCTCCACTCAGGTGGCAAATTGAGCATAAATTACACCATAACACAGTTCAGGCACCTCAATAATATACCACCTTCCTCAATCAATTGGAGGAAAGGACTCACAAACACTGCTCACTGGCACTTGCAGGGTTAAAAGACTCTAATCATAAACACTGCTCTCCAGCAGTCACAAGGTTAAAACTATGGATTCTTAGAGCTTACAAGGACCAAAGTTTTATACTTTAAAAGGAAAAAGGTACAGTGCTTACAAAAATACAAAAAATAAGATACAATAAAATTACATAAATACATGCAATAGTAATTATAAAATAAGAAGGGAGACATCTCAGAAAACACTTAACACAATGTAGATAATATTCTTAGTCTTGGAGCAAGGATGGAATTGAGATGCAGCTCAGCTGATGGCTGAACCCCACGCTATTAAACGAGTTTTCTGTTGCAACCATATTTTTATAGTATCACATTTTGGTTTAAGTTTTAGAGCTGCCCAACTGTTCATTAGGATAATTTGTTGTCCCTGACTGGCTGATTAGGTGATAAAGGGGAAGGACAAGGAGTATCTAATTGTATGTGTCCCTTGACTGACCCATTTTAATGTGGTCTGGGGGGATGTCAAGGGCGGATGGACAGATGGGAGTCCCGCCATCCTTTGAAGCAAAGAAAACCCCAGGCCCTATGTCAAAAATTCCACTTGGTGATAGCCTGTTACCCCCACCCTCCATAAACGAGGCCTAATGGTTTATGACCAGAATTAATGACGCTTGAAAAAAACAACTTGTAGACAGTGGAATGCACAGTCAATCTGTGGTGAGGCGGATATACATAAACAATCCATTTGTATCCAGCCACTGGGATATACTGTACATAACACACTTTCCTATTACACCTCATACATAACACGGGTTTCTATAACAGGATCTGTTTGACAAGGGACACAAATCACTCCTGAGGAACCTTATTGATTACAATGGGTCCATCGGGTTTTCACAATGATGTCCATTGTTTAGATGGAAAAAATAGCTCCGCTATTTCTGTGCTATTGTTTCCTTTATTACGTACAATCAGTGGCAAAAGTGGCAGAAATACCACACATATATGGCATTAAATGTAGCTAACTCTGACCTAAACGAACCCCGCTGACAGCTGAGAAATTCATAAAATAAATCTGATTAGCTTATAGAATTACTTACAAGCATATTGCATAAATACACCAGATGAGCGTGGACATTTCAACAGAAATAATATATTTTTTTAATTTTAAAACAAAAGTCATATGTTACCCAGCTGTCATAGTGTCAGAATAGGGAATGCAGAAGACAAAAGCAAAACATCACCGAACATTGGGGGAGGTTTGACATCCTAGTGAAATAAAGTGAGTTTTTTCCCCCTATTTTAGAAACATCCGGCAAGCTAATGAGAAAAACCTCTTAAACAAGTCTCTTAATCAATAGCTAATTTACATCTGTGGCTGTCCATGTCCCACGCTTGAAGTCAGAAATTGAGTTTTTGTAGATTTCTGCTGCTACATGTAAATAATAGCAAACCTCTTTAGCAGGTGCCACCCACTCCTACAATGGAAAAACATTGAAATGTTGCACATTTTTACAGAAATGTGATTTGTGCAAACTGTAATTTTTGTGCACCAAAAAATCAGCATACAACAATTTTTAAATTTTCCATGATCTCTGATGACATAAAGTTATGTAGCAGATTTACTTACAACAGCATTTTGCTTGCCAATCTAACTTATAAGGGTGCTGGAGTAAGATAGGAAAAATTTGTGGGACAGTATGTTTTCTGTACTGAGGGATCAGGAATAATGGCAGATTGTGGAATAACCTCTTTAACACTATAACCCATTACCGCTGCAGCCAATTTTAGCCTTTTTAACAGAGCCCATTTTTGAAATCTGACATGTGTCACTTTAGTGACAATAACTTTTTGACACTTTAATCTATCCATGGGATTCAGAGACTGTATTCTTGTTACACATTGTGTTTTAAGCTAGTAGGAAATTTTGGTCCAAACAATCCTTGTTTATTTGTGAAAAATATCAACATATCATGTAAAATTTCAAACTTCATAAAAATCCGCATGTAAGACAGGAAGTTATTCCACTCGAAGTAGTTTATAACTAGCATCCACCATATGTCCACTGTTGTCTGGCATAATTTTTTAAAAGTCCTTTTATTTTTTTATGACATTAGGTGGCTCTTAAATGTAGTAGACATTTTTCACATTTTCAAGAAAATTTGCAATATACATCATTTAGGGACCAGCCCAGTTCTGACGTGGCTTTGAGGGGCCTGCATGTTACATACCCCCATAAATGATTTAGTCTAAGAAACTACACCCCTAAAAGTATTTACAGCAGTGTTTAGGAACTTTGTTAACCCTTTAGATATTTTATAGAAATTAAAGCAAAGTGGAGGTGAAATTTCAAAATGTCACTTTTTTTGTGCAGATTTTCAGCTTTTATCCATTATTTACAAGAACACGATAGATGTGACCCAGGAAATGCAACTAAACATTGATTCCCCAGATTCTGCCATTTTTAGAGAAATTCCATATGTAGCCCTAGTGCACTTTTTGGCTCAACCACAAGCCTCAGAATAGGAGGAGCACCTACCGGACTCTGGGATCTCATTTTCAATGCGATTTTATTTAGGCGCCATTTCAGGTTTGCAGAAACCCTAAGGTGTTAAAACTTAATAAACACCCGTAAAAAGATCCCATATTGGAAACTACACGCAGTAAGGAATGTATTCAGGGGTGCAGTGAAAATATCAACCCCACAAGTGTTTAACAATTTTTTTTTAGCATTAGGCTGTGAAAATGAAAAAAAAATTTTTTTCTAACAATCTGCAACTTTAGCTGAAAATGTTTACAAAGAATCCTGGAAAAAAGCACCGCAAATTTTGTTACACAATTTCTTCCAAGTTTGGCAGTACCCTATATATGGGTGTAAACTGTTGTTTGGGTGCATGGCAGGGTGGACAAGGGAGGGAGCGCTGTTTGGATTTAGAAACACAGATTTTGGTGGGTGCCATGTCTCATTTGCAAAGCCCCCAAAGTACCAGAACAGGTGAAACATTCCAGAAGTTACACCATTTTGGATTCAACACCCATCATGGATCTCATCTAAGGGTATATTGTGCATTTTGGGCGCACAGGTGTTCCATAGTTTGTTTTTTTTAGCATTGGGCCATGAAAATGGGTGGGAGGGGGCAGAAACGCAGATCTGCCACTTTTTTTGGGGACTTCAGTTATACAGTGTTTGCCGAGCGGCATAAATGATATAATAACTTTACTATGTGGGTCAGTACAATTACAAGAAAATCTTTTTTATATAGTTTTATGTTTTATTACTTTTACACAATAGAAATGCGTTTAGAAAAAATCTTGTTTTTTGTTTGCCCTATTCTGACAGCCATACATTTTTTATTTTTCTGTATACAGATCTGATTTATGGGCTTGTTTGTTGTGGGATGAGTTGAAGTTTTTATTGGTACCATTATGGAGTGCATATGATGCTTTGATCACTTTTTATTAAGGTTTTAATGAGGTGTTTTGAACAAAATACAGCAATCCTGGTAGTGTTTTTTATTTATTAATTTTTTTTTTATTTTTTTTACAGTGGTCACTGGGCAGTATAAATGACATACTAGCTTTACTTAGCAGCTTTTTTAGTCAAAAAGAAAAACACTTTTTGCATTGCCATAGTCTGAGAGCCATAACTTTTTTATTTTTCCGTGTACGGAGTTGTATAGCAACTTGTTTTTTGCAGGATGAGTTGACGGTTTTATTGGTGACATGGCTTTTTGATCAGTTTTAAATCCATTTTTTGGAAGGCAGGGTGAAGAAAATACTGCAATCTTACTAGTGTTTTTTATTTATTTTTAACAGTGCTCACTGTGCAGTATACGTGACAAGTTAGTTTTACTCACTGGGTCAAGACGATGATGGCGATACCCAATTCATATATGTTGAATCGCTTTTTATTGTGTATGCTATGAATAAGGGTTTCCTGATACCCGAAACGTGTCAGCCACTTTATGTTTGCTACTATGGATTGTAAAGAGTTAAAATAAAGTAACCTTAGTTTTTATGAAATAGGAGCTGGAGAACATTTATTGTTTTACTTAGCCAGCGGTAATATTCTGCTGGTCACATGTTGCGATCGTGCAGGGCCCGCTTGTGATCCCGCACGATGTGAGGACGTACGGGACGTCCATTTGCAGGAAGGCACTTCCTTCTAGGACGTACCGGTGCGTCCATTGTCGGGAAGGGTTAACGAGCAAGCTTTTTTCAGATTTTTACTATTTGTTTTTCTGTCTACATAGCTTTTTTCACAAGACAAGGTGCATAACATACTGTCGGATCGTACACTGGCCAGCTGGTGCCAGGTTCATACAATTCGCCCTTAATATTTGTTACTATTTTTTGTTTTAACTTAAAAAAAAAAAAAAATCTTTAAAGGGGTGTTCTCACAGAGCTTGCTCTTAACAGCCAGTTTCATACTCCCAATTCCTAGTCAGGAATTGGGTGTTTCTATAGCAGTGATTGGCATATCAGATCTGCTAGCTAAGCCTGTTACAGTGACATTCCTAATGGCAGGAGGTTTATCTAAATTTTGCTAGGTGCACAGTGTGTAGAATCGTTGATCTATAGAACAGGGTAGGCTTAGTTAACAACAGTGTGCTCACCCCTTGATCAAGTAGTAACATATGACGAAGATAACGACAGCTCTCTGTGACATTCATAGCGCACGCATCTTCAGACGCAGGGATATGTGCCATATATTCCCATAGTTCGGTCAGAGCGATAATGTGAGGAGGATTAGTATTGGTAATCTAGAAGAAAACTCTTGTGTACACAACAAGAAGATCAATAATCTCTCCTTCGCCCTCTCCTGTATGAATCAAAGCCTCTATCGATCAAATATAGCAACTGTCAATTTGCTAATACCTTTCATTTACCTTTCTTTACGTGGTTAGAGCTAATCTTTGTGTTGAGAAAATTTCTTTAATCACTTGATTGCATGCTGCCGTATACAGGCTTCTGATTAATCACCTATTACACCCTCTGTCCCATGCTCTCTAAAACCTTCTAGCGCTCAGCTTGGACTCCACTAGCTATATTCTATTTTGCTCTGATCAATGGTGCCCAATGGTGTATTGTGAGGGTGCTAAGCAAGCCGAGCCTCCTACTCCATATTCCCTCTCACCGCCACTGCGAATTACCGAGACACAAGGGGTGGATACGATTAACCAATCAGTCATAGACCAAGCCATGACTACAATCTACAGACCAGTTCTCTTATTATTTACTATTAGGAATACCTGTAAATACAGAGTCAAGTAGAAGGACAGCCCACCATATCATTTATTTGGTTTGTGCTTCTTTAACATATATGTTTTTCTCTGTCTGTGTATCATAATAGAAAACAGATACTGTTTTTCAATATTAAATTGATATTTGAAAAATTCTGCTTTCTAGAAACATACTATATAATTTTCACTTATTCAGCAATGCAAAAGGGTTATCCTACTATCTATAGAAAAAAATAGGTTGCTATAGCCCCCATATTTTTGTCCCTGAGTCTTTGCGTGTTTCATTAAGTGCTCTTTGTTCACAGCATCGAAACTTGTTTGTGTAAAAATACTGTATGTTGTCCTACTACGTTGTATAAAATGGGGACCCCTAATGTTGTTTAGCTACCATGTTCAAGTGTATGTAACAATTGACATTCAATAATGTAAAATGAACGGATATCGTATTGCTTCACATGACCATATATGTGTTTTACATACGTTTTTTGCATTGTGTTAAAAGGTTGCGTTCGCCTACAATGTAAATTGATCATGTTAATTTACTATGGGATCCGTTATTGTAGCATTGAAAAAAGCACATATAATAAAATCGCTATAGGTGTAAGTTGTTTTTGCAAGTTCAAGAAAAACGTATCACAAAATACGCTATATACCACGCCGCTACTATTGAGTATGTTTTGGAATAGTGCTGTTTAAACACAATGCGTTTGATGTATTGCATCACAAAAAAAAACGTTGAATCAATCAGTTTATGCAATTGCACACTACCCGATCTTTTGTGATTTACTTTGTTTTTGGCTACTCGCTCACAAACTCAGTCTTGATTTGTCCCTCTGGTAGACGAGTTAGATTTTTGAGGATCGCAGATTTCCCCCTCAGTATTATACTACTCCCTGCAGCTATTTTTATCATGTGACCACCACACAGGTCATGTGACCTCTGGTAACAATAGATTAATGAGGATCAGAACTTCTCCAGTATTACTACCTCCAGCAGCTTCTTATCATGTGACCACCACACGGGTCATGTGACCTCTGGTAACAATAGATTGAGGAGCAGAACTTCTCCAGTATTACTACCTCCTGCAGCATTTTATCATGTGACCACCACACAGGTCATATGACCCCTGGTAACAATAGATTAATGAGGAACAGAACTTCTCCAGTATTACTACCTCCTGCAGCATTTTATCATGTGACCACCACACAGGTCATATGACCCCTGGTAACAATAGATTAATGAGGATCAGAACTTCTCCTGTATTACTGCCTCCAGCAGCGTCTTATCATGTGACCACCACACGGGTCATGTGACCTCTGGTAACAGTAGTGTATGGAGGAGCAGAACTTCTCCAGTATTACTACCTCCTGCAGCATTTTATCATGTGACCACCACACAGATCATATGACCCCTGGTAACAATAGATTAATGAGGAACAGAACTTCTCCAGTATTACTGCCTCCAGCAGCGTCTTATCATGTGACCACCACACAGGTCATGTGACCTCTGGTAACAATAGATTATTGAGGAGCAGAACTTCTCCAGTATTACTATCTCCTGCAGCATTTTATCATGTGACCACCACACAGGTCATATGACCCCTGGTAACAATAGATTAATGAGGATCAGAACTTCTTATTAGACTCAATTATTCCACCGTTATTTCTATTCACTTACCCCATAGAGGTTATATGACCCTGTTAATGACTGACTGCCACAAGGTCACATGACTGATACAACACCATGTTTATGACCCAGAGTGATTAGCTCTTCGGTTCTATGTGAGGCTAAATACTGTGAACAGGAATATGGGCTGTATATTTAGTTTCTAGATAGGGGTTTACTTCACTGGTATAAAAGAGGAACAGGAGCAGATTTTTTTAATACAAATGTAATACAAATTTGAATGATTTTATATTATACACATGATAAATAAAACCAGTATGAAATTATCAACCCCTTTAATAAAAGATGTGTTTCTGGTGATTGTCATGTCTGTGTATTCATGTCTTCTAAACAGTGATTTATAATTTGACCATGGACCACAGGAACTCGCTATTGTCGTCTTAAATAGAAGATAGCCTATTTCTAGAAAACGAGCTATCGATGCTTTTATTACAGTTATGAGAAAAGGCTCTTGCCTCTCGATCATCAAACCAAATGTTTCAAGTGATATCTTCACGAATAACACTTTTTGTCTGCTATGGTAATGGAACGTTTCGAAACGTATTTCTTTTATTTTTTTTCATTTTTATTATTATCGTTCAAGGAATATAATGCACAAAAGTCCTGTCTTTTAGACTATGACAAATTATGATTGGCTCAGATGCCCCGCAGTCCCTACATAAATGTCAATGTCGCCCATTATCGTCCAGATTTTGTTTTCAGTTAGAATTTTGAGACACATCTATTTAACCCCTTTAACGAACAGCCACCGTCTCTTTGCATGTCAGGAAGATTTCAGGTCCGGTCTCTCTTGCAAGCGTACCGTCTTTTCTGGCACTCTCACCTGATCAGCAATAGGGGTTTTGCAAGTACATCCACAATAGTGACTAAGATTCGCTGGGAATCAGAGACTGTCCTATTACAGCTGTTCACCTAAGTGCAGTCATCTTGCAAGGCTGACAGGGAGCCAGAGGTAAAACCTACGCTCACCCTCACACTAAACCCTCCCTGGCGCTCGTAACCCTTTGTTTCGCCCTAATTCGTGTGTTTTAGTGATCCGCAGCATAATCAATAGGCTATTCACCCTGTTCTGTGTTCAGGTGGTACGCATATAGGGACTTCTGGTGAATACCAACGTACATGAGACCCGCATGGTGTAATGGCTTAACGTACGGACTGAACAGTTCATGTATGCTCTTTGTGGAACCTACGGAGTAGCCCGAGTGGTCCATATTGTCCTGTGTAAAGAGAAGCCAAACGCAGATCTAGGGCAAGTATTGTGTGTGCTGCCACCTTGACTTCGCAGCCTGTTTCACGATACTGACACTGATCCTTTAAATGTGATTTGCAAATATATTACCCTAAGCTTTCTGACAACCTACATATCTCCTCGCAAATCACAATAGGAACTATAGATGAAGTTAAATAATCTTTTGACAATCCTTTTAAAAAATTCTTTAGTGACTTTGTGAAAAAATCCTACTGCCACATTAAAATGTTATTTTGATACAACTTTATATCCAGAGGCATGCGCGTTCTTAAAATCCTTTACTATTGTGAAGTAACACGCTACTAAAACGATGTTTCGTGCAGGACCCCAGGCAGGTAACCATCATATGCTGTAGTGTACACAGTTGGGCGCGTGCTTACGCAGACATTTAGTGCTGCTCTAGCAGTTGTCTTCATGAAGCAGCAGGTGTATAGTGGCGTGCACAGTACGTGCTGAAGATACGAGCCTGCATAACTACACGACTTGTGTGAAAATACCCTTAGGAAAAAGTTTCTAGGAGTACTGCTAAAGTATGGGTAAAGATCGTCTTCTGTGGTACAGCCCAGGGTGTTCTTTGTAGTATTGCTTGTTACATACCCTGTTTCCAAAAAATTAGTATCAGTGTTAACTTATATTGTAATTCTTTATCCGTCCTCCGTACATGAAACGAATGCTTAACGATTGAATGTTTTAGGGGGATTTTTTATTTTTTCTTTATGACAAACATTTCCATCGCAATGTAATTGAACAATGTGGATTTCACTCATTTTATTCTGTTTGATCACTCATGACGATACATATCAAACCAATGTATAGTTAAATATTATCTTGATAGTGATTTCTTTCATAATATTTTTGCTTATAAGCATTACCAAATACTCGCTGAATTGCAATAAAAAAGTAATATGCATTATGTTTTATTCTATCTGGAGAGGGCTGTCCTTGTGAGTTCTGTGTCTGTGTTATACAAGGGAGGTTTTCTGGAATATACACAATCTATTTGGGTTCTCCACTACACCACATACTGTTGGTCATGCTTGTTCAATCCACATGTGAGAAAAATATTTTTTCCAGTGTAGTAGAAATAACATTGCTTCTTGAGTTTTACTGGAATCAATGACATCTAATAGGCCATGCCAATGTCAGTGTGGCTTAGGTTCACACGGCTTAAATGAGGGACAACGTAACTACGCCCCGCAATTACGCGTGGGAGCGGGGGGGGGGGGGAGGGGGGCGCGCCTCACCGCGCCGGCCCCGCGCCGCGACCATAGGTCTGGAATTACCTGCCGAGTATACGCTGCTGGTAATTCACTTGTCAGATTATGTCTCCAATCCCCACTTCGGCAGAATAGCGAAAAAGAGGCAGGAGAGGGATGAGAGGAGTAGATCCGAAGTAATCCATAAGTATTTTCTATGGAGACACTGTCTGGTATTACCGCCGTAATGACTCATGGAGTATCTCCAGCCTCGTGTTTAGCCGTCTACTACTGGTGTGTATAATTTACGGACTGAAAATACCGTCCAATTTTAAGCGTGTGTGTGACTATAGCCATTAGCACACGAATTATTACAGCAATTAAATGTGATTTTTAGCTATAAGAATGTCATTTGTTTAGTTTCACGTGATATTTAACTTTCTTTGTGATCATGTTTTTTATGTGTGAATATCCCCTTACACTGAGACTATGTTTGCTATGGCTCGCTTAACAAGAAGGATAACAATCTCTCCAATATATAAAGACTCAACAAATGAGTAAGTCATCCCACTCCCGTCAAGAACCATGAGTCAGGTGTGATTATTACACTAAAGATCTCTAAGAACAGTAAAATACCTTCATATGGCATTAAAGGGGTGGTTCCTCAACTCCTATATCTCGATGTCTAACATACCTCCTCAGAGTCAGTACTTTTTGTGTTTTGCGAGTTTCATTTTTGATATTTACTGGTTTATATACTGGATTACTATTTGGCCTGCAGTGTATGAGTAGTGAGTCACCAGGGTTGCAGAAATGTATTGATAAGATTTCGATAAGATGTCCGTCAGCTTTTTTTATTAGTTTATTTGGTCGTCCGTACACTTCCCAGTTTCCTAAAATAGCCTATAGAAGTGGTTAGAGATATTACTGACAGAGGATTTTTTGGGCATTACGCAGATAGATCATAATGCGCCTCAAAACTTTGTATGAGCTTCAGAGTGTAATGCGCCTCAAACTTGAGCCTGCACTAAGGCTTCTATTGTAATGCTGCGCCATAAAATATCTGTTCCGATTAGTGTCTACACGTCTCAAGTAATCTCTATTATCGAGATTGAAAATTTAATGGAGAAGAAGCCAATTTGTCATGAACTTCAAGAATGACGGATTTTTTTTTTAACATGGCACCTGGATACACCATACAGTTCCCTAAATAGATATAGAAGAGTAGTAGAAAGTAACCGATCTGATTTTTGTAGAAGGGCGCATAAATCACTTGTGCTTAGTGCGCCAAGTTTATGGGCGCCTTTTAACGGCTCTTATGTATCGCCCCCGCATATAAAACAGCTATTGGCGCACTCCTTTTAATTTGCTCTATGTTATAGTACGCCATGAAAAAAACAATTGTTCGACTGTATTCTAACAACTCTAATCTAAAAAAGTAAACTCTTTTTAGACAAGCTAGTACATACTTTAGGTGTATATCGGCCCATGCCTGACATATCTAGTATGTAATATTAGAGAAAAATACGGCTCTCGAATTATACATTGATACTGCCCAGCGTCGCCTGTAGCTAATTTGATAATAACTAGCGCTGGCCTCATGTCCTAATCATGGTCTGAGATTAATAGAATAAAGGTCTCGTAGTTACAATAAGTCCTGAAGAGCTTATGCAGCGTCATACAAGAGGGGAATATGTCCTTCCAAGAATAGGTTTAGGAACTCATTGTTTTACTATGGAGAACAAAAGAATTTATATTGTCTCAAATAGTGATGACTCATTTTTGCAAGATATCTACCTTAACTACATAGTAAAGCCAATCCTGTGGCATAGTGTTTGAGACAATCGCTCTCTTGGTAGCGGTGGTCGTCGGATATAGCAATGGTCCTATACCTTACCTGTTTCGTAGAACCATAAAAAACAGACGACTCAACTTAAAATAAATGTATAGTTTCAATGTATATGACTCTTATGTGGAGACGCATTTTATGTATGATATTTTCTTTATTCTTGTCTGAGACTAAACCATGTTACTACTTAGGGGTGGTTTAGACCCCAGTAAATGGTAAGGTAGTATAGGCAGGTATCAGAAGAAGGGAATAGAGTGGAGACGATGATACCTGAGATTCAATGGATATTAAAAGTCTCACCTACTCATTCGTCACATAGTGGAGGTTGTGGTTGATATTTTCGGAGGACAAGTAGAGTTAGAAGTTATGATGCAACTTTGTTTTAGGGTGATATCGCATATTGCTCTATGCCTAGAGGGAGATAAGAAACTGTCTTCCAATTTTGGTACCATGTGCTCAAGAGAATCTGTCTAGGGATGCACTCTCTCTTATATAGTCGTACATCTCATTGCCGCTTAGCGTAATCTGACTAGTACGAGGAAGGGGTGTTATGAGATTTCTTAGGTACTGCATACTAAGATAACCTAATGGCGCAAAGTTCTGCATTAATGATGGGCTGTAAATATGTAGAGGAAAGATACATGAGAAATTGAGATACTAGAGCTTCTTTACTAGACCTAATATAGGAGTTTTTTGTTTTATTTCTGAAAGTAAGTTTTTTATCATGTTGAAGAAATGAGACACTGGATAATGTGAATAGAAGAAAGATCAGTTGTAATATAAGTGCTGTTACTTGAGGCGAGAAAATATGTATGTACAGGGATTGCTGCCGCAGTTTTCTACGGTGTGTAGCATGTAAGAGTAACAAGGCTTGAGTAGACCTGGTATGCTTATTTGTGGTAGACCGATGCAACAGTTTGCATTCCCGAAAACACTTTTGTAGTGATACCAATACGGTTAGGGGCTCGTTCTTTGGGCGGCGTGTGTTATAACCTCGCACGGCATTACTTTAGATGTATCAGACACAAGAAACCTGCCAAAACTCATATGGTGTTACTCATTCTGCTCTCCAGAACCGATGTTAATCTCTACCCTTGTACAACATGGCACCGGCGTCATACGTTAAGAAAGTAGTGTATATATTACCAGAGAATATTGTTTTTTGTTTTTTTGCCTCTCACTTCGCGTGCCTCTACTTTTTCCAACGTTCTTTCAGGGAATCCTTTTTGGATTTTTTCGTGTCAATGATCGTCATTTGGTCCTGCGTAGGTATCCTCGGTTTTATTGCTGAGGACTCAAAGGTGGTTTCATTTAATGTGGGGAATCTTTTAGTTTCACTTTAAAATGTGTTGCAGAATGTTTTTAAATTTTTAAAAATAGTTTTTATTTTTTTACATTTTTTTTTTACACCATTTCACACTTAATAACTTGTTAGATTAATTCTACAGATTATTACAATAAATGGAGGATACTAATATGTGTAGGGTTTTTTTGTGTGTGTAATGTATGCACACATTTTTTTATTATTTATTTAGTTTTATTTATTTTTTTTACACTTTTTATGTTTTTTACTTTTTTAAAAATCTCATGAAGAGAGAACTGTTACTCTTTTTTTTTTTTTTTTTACACTTAGTAATTGTAATTAGCATTATTGATCATGATATTAAATATGCAAAACGTCCAAATAGCACGTAGCTTCGGCTGCCACGCAACAGATCCTGCACCGCTAGACGTCAAAAGACGGTGGACGGTCGTTAAGGAGTTAAAGGTGGTCTGCCTGAGACAGACATGTGGTATTGGTATTACAATGTGCCTGTATTTATGACCTGCAGAAGAACAGATTCATACATTGTGGTGCATTCTATAATACCTTAAAGCTATTTAGAACTGGTCTGTCAGTGCCAACTTTCATACATGTCGTTGTGCTGAAGTTGGTGAGTGCCAAAACAAACCTGCACAGCTAATCAAAGGCCAACAACCCTGTATGAATATACCAGACTTATTAACTCATGGGGTGTGTTCTTTGACTGCTCTTTTGGATAATATTAGAGCAGACATGTTAACATATTTATCACTGTAGCAGAGCACCACCAGTCTTTCCTTTCACCACCGCCATACTGAAACAGCAGCTGCAGAACTGATAAAGAGGTAGGGCAGTAGGAGTCAGGCCATAGCAATGATCAGCGTAGTATCTTGGTTGAAATGCTGGGTGCCAATATGCAGCGTTGGCTACCCAAAATGTTTGTATGATAATCTGCCACTAGTTGACTTTTTTTTTTATAGAAAAGGGTAATATGGGTCGAACAGTTGGGTATCTTATATCTAGAATAATACTTTATTGGTAGGGCATAATTGTCATTTTGGATTTATTGTTACCAATATATTTAAGGCGAATATTGGGTCCTGTTATCAAAATATACTTAAAGGGGATGTTTCGCTTCGTTAGGTTCAGCGATTCACTACTGCTCTCTAGATTCTCAACTTTAGAAGATGCAAGGGCGTTTCTTCCCCTCCCAGCTGGGGCAGAATCATCACCCCCCCGTTTCGGACTGTGTCATGTAGGCTCACCGCGAGAACATGCAGACTCCTGCACTAATATCATGAGTACACATCGACAATGTGTCTCCTCCCTATCAGTTTATTTTGTTAGTGCTGTATACATCACCACAGGCTGCATTCGATCTAGACAGAGCATGATCTTCTTTCTCCCTCTCACAGCTGGAGGATTTGTTACAGTTGAATCCAGCATTTCTATGAAGACGGCACAGATCTCCCATTCTATGCAGGAGTGGCAGGGATCTGACACACAATTGTGATGTTTCCTGATTATAGAAGACCTGCAAGTGTTATTCTGTTATCTTCTGGTCTGTGCTCAGAGTGAAAATTGTGCGGAGGTCACCTTACTTTTGAGTGAAAGGACAAGAATGCAAGCTGCAGTGAATACAGGCTGACCCGGCGGGGCCGACAGAATGTAATTGAGCTCTCAGCTAGCTGAAATGCAAGGAGGGACGGATCCAACCAGGACTGGAGATCAGTGTAACAGTAACAGGAAAGATAAGTGATAAATGTGCAATCTAACACAGACAGCTTTGAGGGACTATAAATTTGCATAGTTGACTTGTTTTACACCTGTTCCCTTATTCTGAAGTCATTTAATGAAAACTGATATCAACCCCTGTTAAGTCACTTCATGGTTGCTGATAAAAGGACAGGCACCTAATTAATTCTGATATGTAATATTTATCAATATCTTTTTTTTTTGCAGGATCTAGTGATGATGCACTGCCTGAACCTCAATCCTTACAAAATAAAACTGGTAAGTAATGTGCATTTAAGATGTATATTTTATTGCTAATGAATCCTATAAGTTTTATCTATTTTATGTGTGTTTTAACCTGGCCAACTTTTTGCATTCATTAATACTTTATGCAGCTCTGTCATGTGAATATGCAACAAGATACAGAGCAGCACATCAGATACTGCTGAAAGGGTGAAGAGACGTTATTTGATACTTTCACTAACTACGAGGGTTGATGATAAGTCTTTGGCTTTACCCAGAAAGAAACGAGATAGGAAGATGAAACTTTACATTTATTCCACATACTCTCCACTGATGTCAACACACTTCTTACATCGGTATTCCAAGTTTTGTAAGCCTTGAAAAAAGAAAGATTTCGGTTGTGCCTCAAACCAGACATCCGTAGCAGCCATGGCATCAGAAATGGTGTGAAATTTGGTCCCCTAAGGGTGTTTCTTCAGGTTGAAAACAGATTTTGTCGAAGGAGCTAGATCTGGTGAATAAGGTGGGTGGTCAACCAGCTGGAAGCCTAGCTCCACCAGTTTTGCCATGGTCGCTTGTGCAGTGTGAGCGGAGGCGTTGTTTTGCAGGAACAAGATTCCTTTGAACAGCTTGCCGCGCCTTTTGGCCTTCAGAACTGCCTTCAATTGGTCCAAAAGTTCAATGTAATACCTTGCATTGATGGTGGAACCATTCTGAAGGTAGTCCACTAGCAGCATGCCCTCCTTATCCCAGAACACAGACGCCATCACCTTAGTGGCTGTGTTTTGCATCTTGAACTTCTTTGGACAAGGAGAACCACTGTGCCTCCACTGTTTGATGCCCCTTGGTTTTTCAGGTTAAATTAAATCCTCTCATACATAGTGACCAGTCGATCCAGGAATTCTTATCAGTCCGGAAACGCTGACAATGGCCGGGAATTTTTACTCACTGTTTTTTGTCTATTGTAAAAACATTGGAGCCCCTTTGCAGTGGCTTCTTCAGTTAAAATGTTCGGGGTAATGACCCAAAAAATTCACGGGGAAATCCCATGATGTTGCTTTTCCCGTTAGCTAAAATTCCCCGATTCCCAAATAGGGTTTACCATCGACAATTTCCCGGGAAAACTCAACCCTCTTGGCGCCCCGGGGATTGCCCATCATTGATGCTGAATGGCCCTTTTTAAAAATTTGGCAACTAAGTTCAAAAAAAAAACACTCCAGTTTTTTTGGGGGCTTGATCACAGCAAAAAGCTGAACTAACAAAACCCAGTACGCAATTTGCCATTTTTGACGGGGAAAAAGATCACAGGTGCACAAATTTGCTTCAAGAGAAAAACGCCCCATTAACCCCTTTTCACCCCACATGCAGAAAACCGCAGTAAAAACCGGGGGAGATTGACAGATGCAAAGAACAATGAAAAACCATCAAAAAACCTCAGGGCAGAGGGGGGTTGTTTTACTACAATTGCATATAATAACGATACAAAATTTTCCCATAAAATAATCTGTGGTAAAACCTGTGGCTTACAACCCTATTAGTGCCCCATACTTTTAGCCAGACGGGCTGCCCAGCATTTTCTAATGTCAAAACAAAACCCGGGCCCCTTGCTCCCCACACTGTTGGGCAAAAAAAAAGGCCATATGGAAAAAAAAATTAATATGGGGATTTTGTTTTAATGGGGTCCCATACACAAGCCACAACCTTCCGGTCTCTTTTGTGATTCCCTACACTAACAATTTGACAGAAAAAACATACAAAAAATGGGACATTACTTACTCAAAAAAAAAAAAAAACTAAGTTCTTAAATGAGAAATGAAGGGGTTGACCCCCTTTTTTGTGAAATATCATCTAATTCCTTTGCGGGCTTTTTTTGCAAAAAAAATTTTTTCAACCCCCGCTCTATTTGGTGAATATCGCCTTTGACTTCCTTTTGTTTTCTGTTGCCATAAGCTACAAATACAAAATTTTGTTAGACACATAAGGCTTTCATGTGATATAATATTCTTTACCATAAAAACAAAAAAAGAACACAAAGCGGAAGACTTATCAACAGCACCTCGTATTTGTTGCTATAGTTTTCCTTAGAACAACTGGGTAGATTAATGTGCATCTTAGGCTAGGTTTCATCATGTTTGTAATGTACGTTTAACATGTGGGAAACCTCAGATATTAATAGGTTGAAATAGCCCAATGGATGGCAAAAGTGTGTCCTCTTGGCCTCCATCTGGCTGGCATAAAGGTAGGTTTACATAGCTTATTTCCAGTGCTGAAAATTTCAGTGCTTAATCAGGGTGGAATCCACATCTGCCATCATGCCTAAAATCTGTGCCAATTCTGATCTTCACAACACACTTGTAGAATTGTAGCATGGCATGAACAAAGGAGATTTCTGAGGACCTTGGAAGAGTTGTTGATGCTCATCAGGCTGGAGAAGTTTACAAAACCACGTATAAAGAGATTACACTCCACCAATCCACATTGCCACTGATTGTGTGCAAATAAAAGAAATTAAGACTATTATTACCCTTTCCCCTCTCCCTGTTGTGGCCGACATTGAACAAGAATAGTCTCCATGGCAAGATTGCTATTAGAAAGCAGCTGCTTTTCAAATAGAGCATTGCTGCTTGTTTGCATTTTGTGAAAGATCTACTGGACAAGCCAGATGCTTTGGAACAATGTTAAATGTTTGGAAATGTTTGTCAAAATACAGCTTTTGCATTTACATGAGAAGCATTATGTTTGGAGAATGGAGAACATTGCATTTCAGCATAAAAACCTCACACCATCTTTGAAACTCGGTAGTAAGCCTCATGGTTTCGGTTTGTTTTGCTCCATCTGGGCCAGGATGTCTTACCATCATGGAACAATAACTTCTAAATTATGATTGCAAATTCTTAAGGAATATGTTAGTACATCTGTCTGTGAGCTGAATTTGAACAGACATGTGTCAAGCAGCAAGTTAATGACCCTAAGTGCACAAGTCTTTTTTAAAAAAAATTTTTATTCAGCAAATAACTTTATTTGAAGAGTAATAGGGAACAGTGGTAAAATAATCTGTGGGTAGATGCACTGTAAAGAACACATCATAATAGACAAGAGACAGTGTTCCAGGTGTCTATATATAAATAGCCATACTCCGTATATACAAAACACAATCCAAAAGACACAAGTTGTTGTACTAACAAATGGTTTAACAAGAATGCATTTAGAGTTTTGGAATGGCCAAGTCAAAGTCCTTATAGATAAGGGTAAATAACCATCTAAGACAGGCTTATATCTTTAATAAATGGGACAGACATGGGGTGGAATATGACAAATTGTGGGGACTGGATGAAACATGACAGAATGGAGGGTGACATGTGGATCTGACGAGAGACCTACACACAGAGGCCAGAAAAAGGTGTCACAAGACACTTTTTTGGAAAATATTGTACAAAAACAGAGATTTTATCAATCAGTGTCACCCTTTGTTATGTCCTCTTGGTATCTTCAGAGACGGATTGGAGGATCTTTGGGGCAACTACAAGTAACAAAGTTGCTGATGTCCATTAATGACTATTTTATTTCTATATGAGCTTGAGGGATCGAGGAGATATCTCCGAAATTTCAGTTAAATCTATCTGATATTTCTGAATAAACTTTTTCTTTTCTCATGGCTATGTTTTTATGGAATGGTATCTGCTAACATTACAAGAGACTCATGGTTCTCCCCAGGGATTTTAAACTACTAACCATACTGCTTATACATTTTATATTCTATCTGGTGAGGCCTGCATATCTATATATTGGTAAAACTGCTAAAATGCTAAAAAGGCAATTAATCTTCAACATGTTATGCCCAAGATTTAGACACAGACGCTGAAGACTGTATGCTTCAACTACTATATATTTTTAACTTTTGTTCAAATAAATAGCAGTGTGAGCTTAAATGAATGAGTTCATTTATTCTGGGGAGAAACAAGTTTATGTTATGGCCCTTATGTAGTGAAGGAAGGAATCCAATGTTGTACCTACTGGTTTTAGCCCATCCTCAGTGAGTACAATAGGTTGTTCCAGACAAAGGAGAAAGAGCTTTGATTAAGAAGTTGAGTGGTGCCAACATGTCCAGGATGGATGAGAGTGTTTCACTGTAACATTTAACAGCCAGGTCAGGGCAGAAGAGGGAGGAGATTGGGGGTAGTGAGGACTGTATGGTGTCTGTGAGTTCCTGAGTGTTAAAGGAGCAGAGGTTTCTGAATGGATGACGGGCAAGTGTGTTCAGAGAGGGCTGCGAAATATTGATAGAAAAAGAGATGAGGTTATGATCAGAGAGAGCATAAGGAGAATTAGTGAGGTTAGAAACTGATGAGAGATGACAGAAAACCGGATCAAGTGAGTTCCCATCCTTGTGGGTGGGAGAATGTGTAAACTGCGATAGGCCAAGAGAAGAGGTTAGTGAAAGGAACTGAGAGGCAGAAGGAGACAAGGGGTCATCAATGGGGAGGTTGAAATCATCCATGATGAGAGTGGGTATTTCAGTAGAGAGGAAATAAGGGAGCCAGGCGGCTAAATGATCCAGAAGCTGGCGGGGAGAGCTGGGAGGGGGGGGGGCTGTACACAACCGCGACTCTGAGAGAAAACAGGCGGAAGAGTCTGAGGGTGGGGATATCAAAGGAAGGGAACGTGAGGGCCGGCACAGGAGGCATGACCTGGTAAGTGCAGTGTGGAGAGAGAAGGATGCCAACTCCACCACCCGGCCTGTTCTCAGGTCTGGGGCTGTGGGTGAAGTGTAGGCTGCCATAGGTGAGGGCAGCAAGGGAAGCGGTGTCAGAGTGCTGGAGCCATGTTTCTGTGAGAACTAGGAGGTTGAGGGCGTGAGAAAGAAACAGGTCATGAACAGCAGTGAGTTTGTTGCCAACAGATCAGGCGTTCCACAGAGCACATTTAAAAGGGGCAGAAAAAGAAGTACAGTGAATAGCAAGCAGGTGAGCAGGGTTTCTATGGGAGGCAGAGGAGGAGGTGGGATGAGCAGTAAAGGAAGGAGGGCCAGGGTTAGGAGAGATGTCTCCTGCAGCGAGAAGCAGGTGAATGAAAAGTGACAGTAGATGGTTAAGTGATGTGTATGAGCGGCGCTTGTGTGGCACTATGTGAGCAGGTGATTTGTGGTAGTTGAAAAGGGAGAACAGTGTGTGGGATGTATACATGGGTGAGGGGTGGAGAGAGGCGCTGATCTGTATAGAATTGTCAGGGGCTGAGACTGGATGGTACAGTAGGAGGGAGATGGTTACAAGGTAGACAGCAAGAGTGAGCATAGGGAATGAGGTGTGGGGTGTAAAGATCAGGTACTCACAAAAAAGTGATCCTCCTGGCCCCCTTAAGCCCACTTCTATCCCATTTCGGCCCTATTTCTTAAAATCACTTACAATCTATCACTCAAATCTAGCAGTTTCAAATCATGCACTAATATAGATACACGATTGACCTACGGTCAGATTGACCTCAGCTCTCAAAGTGATAGGGTGCTTTCTGCAGCTCATTTAGTATCATCTGGGAACTCAGGTGTTATAAATGGGTGGAATTACAAATGGCCCTTCACAGAAAACAGACTTCAATGTAAGGTTTGGGATCAAATGGCTGGACAAAAAAAACACAGGGTAAATTAAGGAATACAGGGCTGGGATGCTATCTCTTCACACAACGTACCATTCAAATATACAATATAATCAAACAGAAATTGCAGTGGGGTTGCTGAGGGATGTAGTTCACACAACGTACCATTCAAATATACAATATAATCAAACAGAAATTGCAGTGGGGTTGCTGAGGGATGTAGTTCACACAACGTACCATTCAAATATACAATAAATTGCAGTGGAGTTGCTGAGTTGTAGTTCATACAATGTTCCTGTGAAGAGGGGAAGAAAAACATGATCAGATGGTAGCAGGATTCCTCGGCCCTATTTCTTATAATCAGTTACAATCTATCACTTTCAAATCTAGCAGTTTCAAATCATGCACTAATATAGATGCACGATTGACCGACGGTCAGATGACCCATAAACACTGAATTCAAGCCAAAGTACACTATGAAGACTGTTAGACATGGTGGTGCAATCATAATGGTTTGGAGATATTTTTCATACTCTGGAGTTGGGCCCATTTATCACAAACTAGGCACCATGGACCAGTTTGAATATGGTGCTGAAGAAGATATGCCTTTGAAATGGATGTTTCAACAAGACAATGACCCCAAACACACCAGCAAGTGGGCAACATCCTGGATCCACACCAACAAGATTGATGTTATGAAGTGGCCAGTCCAATCCCCAAACCTCAATCCGATTTTAGAATTTGTGGGGTGACATCAAAAAACATGTTTTTTGGTGGAAAACCTAAAAATACAAATGAATTGTGGAATATAGTACAGTCTGCTGGTAGACTTGTTTTCAGGTGTCAGATGTTAGTTGACTTCATGCCACAAAGGTGGAAAGCAATTCTCAGAATTTAAGATTACTCAACTAAATATTAGTTCAGTGATTTACAGAAAATCTAAATCTGAGAACAAATTTAGTTTGTATTGTAAATATTCCAGTGGAAAATAAAAATTCACACACTGCTATTTTTTTTCTCCAGTTTATAATTTGATATTTCGATCATGGTTTCATTTGGATGTCAATGTGCAGGACTCACAATGCCTTTGTGTATATGGAAATAAATGAGAATTGAGATTTTTCTCATTTGTGTGAAACACACTGCTATTTGGCACATAACTGTGTATCTTATATTGTATGATTACCCAACATATACATATAATATACACTCCTTTGGAGAAAATTGTTTTTATTTTTACCTAGTTTGTTCCTCTTAATAGGCTTTGTTGTCTCCTCATAACACACATGGGGGAATTAACTAAAGATCAACATTTCATACACCAGTGTATATCAAAAGCATATTGGAAGAAAATGCGGCACATTTATTAAGATGAGCACCCCTCCTAATAAATGTGGCATATGTGTGAGTCTGTGATTGTGCTAGACACTGAAATCTATCAGCATGTGAAGCTTTCTGCTACAATTTGTGCCTTAATTCTAGTGTAAATTAAAGTAAATGTGTTGGAAGTAGGAGGTCACAAGCGTTCTGCTAAGCCCCACCTATTTTATAAAGGACAAATTGCCTAAAAATCTTAGATGTTTATGAAAATTAGGCTTTTGCAAAAATGTGCAGCTTTTGTATGTCAGAGAACTGGTGTACATGGCATAATAAATTCTCTCCAACATGTTTATGGTTGTGATCAAACAGTTAAATTTTGGTGACATCACTTTAAACACTTCCAGACATTTTGGGCCACATGTATGAAAACTGTCTAGGTCTAAAATTCACTTTTTTGCCCATAGCAACCAATCAGAGCGCCCCTCTCATTTCTCCCGAGCACTATATGAAATGAAAGGGGGACCCTGATTGGTTCCTATGGACAAAAATGTGAATTTTACACCTAGACATTCATGTGGCCCTTTGATTCTTCTCTATGTGCTGTTTTTTGTATTGAAGGACTGTTTTGTGGCATTAGTGCAGTATTGTTTTTTTCCTACCACGCACCCCATTTTTGTTTAGATATTTCCATATTGTACATGGTAAAACCTGGCAATGTCTGAAATCGTTCTTGGTCTACCTAACTGTGCCTTGGTGTTAATAGAACCCATAAAGTTTTACTTTATTAGATTTTGAACAGAGTTAATTAGCATTTTAACATCGTTTTCTATCCTTTTCCTAATTTATAAAGTTGAACTACTTTTATTCACAGGTCCATTGACAGTTCTTTTCTTTTACGTTCTTCATGCTTCAGTAACCAGCAAAATCAGTGCAGAAATTCATTAACTATTTATCCTCAGGCTACACTGACACTTTTTTAATTGATTTTTAACCGTCGGGCTACAGCTGTAGTTCACAAAATCGCATATATTTCTTTAAACCGCAACTATAGCTCGATTATTAAAATCAGTCAGTGGCACTACATAAAGTCTTATCTTAAGGACCTGCATTTTTTTTGTTGACACATTCGTTTTTCCCTCCTCGCCTTCCCAGAGCCATAACTTTTTTATTTTTTCACCTACATAGACATAAGAGGATTTTTATTTTGCAGGACAAGATGTACTTTCTAATGGTGTTATTCACTGTACTATAGAATATACTGGGAAACCGCAAAAAAATTCCAAGTGGGACAAATTATGAAAAAAAACGTACTTTCGCCATGTTTGCGGGTGTTTTGCTTTACGGCGTTCAATTTTCAGTCAATATAATGTGTTATCTGTATTCTACAGGTAGTTACGCATCCAGCAATACCAAACATGTAGGGTTTCCGTTATGTTTTGGTACCGTAAAAATAATTCCAAACATTTTCTATATTTGAAATTTGCGCCGTGGCGCCAGTTTGTGCGACCAATAACTTTTTTGCACTAACACCTACAGACGTCAGTGAAAGTGCATTTTTTGCGGGTTGAAGTGTACTTTTACTCGCTAGCAGTTTGGAATGCATGCGACTTTTTTGATAACTTTTATTCCATTTTTTAAGTGATGTAAAATGACCAAAAAACGCAATTTTTTTCTTCTATGGTGTTCAGCGTACGGGATAAATTCTGTTATATTTTTATAGATCGGACTTTTTCGGACGTGGCAATACAAAATATGTGTAACTTTTTTTATTATTTTATTGTTTTTATTTGTGAAAGGGGGATGATTTGAACTTTTAATACTTTTTTTGTACTTTAAAACTTTATTTATTTTTTTTACTTTAACATTGAGTCCACCTAGGGTGCTTGACCACTAGATGGCGCGATTGTCAATACAGTCTAATGCATTGCATAGACAATGCATTAGACTGTACCAAGATGGCGGTTTCCCCACTTCCTGTCTGCGGACGGAAGTGGGGCAAACCAGGACATGGGAGTGACGGGAGCCTTCACAAGGCTCCTCGCTGCCATGTCTGGGCGTCGGATCGCTGCAGGTATGCTGCAGCGGCGCTGATCACCCTGAAAATCGGTGCGCGGCACCGATTTTCATTCATTCAGACGCCGCGGCCATCTTTGCTGCGGCTTCTGAATGATTAAACAGCGCTGGCGCTGTAACGGCCGGGTGTTAGCGGCGATTAGCCGCTAACACCCGCCGCCTGTGCGGGGGGGTCGTGAAGCGATCCCCCTGCAAAGCCCCTTAGCGATCCTGGGACGTACTCATACGTCTAGGGTCCTTAAGGGGTTAATTAGAGGTTACCTGCATCCTAGCTTCACTTTTTCCACTTAAAAACACATAAATGTGTAAACAAGTTACAAGTCACATTTTTATTTGCATCTGTAAAAATACTTAGGATGGCATCTATGAACTCGCATTCACCGTCTTTGTAACTTGACACACCAGTTCTAAATAGATATAGAGTAGTGTATAATATGACAGTATGAATTAAAGTGTAATGCGCCAAACTTTATATGGTGCATAGAGTGAAATGCGACAAACTTAGGCACATTCTAGGCGCATTAAAATGTGTCGTGCTATATATAGAACAATGTGCCAGAAGTTTTTTGGCATACACCAAAAAAGTACCGCATGCGAAATTCATAGATGTTGCCTTTAATGTAGTTCAGAATGTGTAGTACAGTGGATAAAGCTATTGAAAACAATAGGACGCACAATACTGTAGAACTTTAAAATGTAGAATATAGAAGATATACACATTATTCTTGTCTAGATTCTTGTTCAGGCTATAGCAAGAGGACTCAGTGATTTGTTAAAAAAATGGAGATTGCATTCTTCATGGAAGTTGTAATAGTTACAGAAAAATATCTATTAATTGTATCTTACAATCATCAACATCTGTGTTCACAGTATTGTGTGAATCATGCTGACGATCAGTGACTTCTTCTAGGCCTTTATATACATGGGTTTCTTGTCATTCTTGTACCACAATTTTGTTTCCTTTGGTACCACCCACTGTCTGTCCCTATGCACTGTCATATTTACTAAGGATATAGGTTCATTTTGGCACTTCTTCCACTCTTATTTATATGTAAATGGAGAACTTCAGATATACCCATTCAGGATTCCTACCCCCCTATTGTTGTAGTAGATGTTGAAGTGTAGGAAAGTTGAAGATCTTCCCTTAAAGGAGGGAGAGCGCCATATAGGCGTGTGGAGATTCGAAATTGCCTTTTGCACTCCACGAAGCATCTGCATATCACAAGGCATTATGGGAAAGGAGTTGAGAAGCTCAAGCGTCCTCTGTTGGATGTAACAAATCCTTAATTTGCTTTTGACCAACTGGGTCTTTGGAAAACAAAAGGAATATTTAGTAAATGCTGAGCTGGAAATGAGTGTCATCTACACTACAGGTCAAAAGTTTTATAATACTTCAATTTATCCAGTTTGTTTTTCATATTTACGAAGTTTAATGTCTCATTTGTACTTTGAAATGAAAGAGAAGAAGCAATAGTGAATAAGAAGATCAATGAATAACCAAAATGGATTAACTTTGTTTCAACAGATGAAACCTAAATCTTTAAATTGTCAAAGAAGCCACCTCTACCAAAAATAACTGGCACGGACACCCCTGTGACCTCTGTCCCGGGTCGCAGGCGCGTCCGTGCTCCTGCTTCCAGCGGAGCCCCGTCCCGCACGTCAGGTTCGGGGTCCGCTTGTGTCCCGGTCCCCGCCGGCATCCACTTACCCGGCCACGCTCCTGCTCAGTCAGTCTCGGCCTCCCGGCGCGTGGCTACGCCCCTAGGGCGCGTGCGGCCCAGCTGTTTGAAATTTAAAGGGGCAGGTGCCCCGGTAATTGGCTATTGCCGGGCACTACTCCTTTTTTAAGGGTCGGCCTCTTCCTGCTGGCCCTCGCCGGATCCTTTGTGTAAAATTCCGTTGGTGAAAGCTGTCTAGAGTGTTCTGTCTTGCCTTACCGTGTACGGACCGTCTCTTGTCTACCGTCTAGAACCAGAGCCGCCTGTCCTGCCCTCCTCTGCTGTCTACCGTCTATGAACCAGAGCCGCTGTCCTGACCTCCTCCCTGTCCCCGCCCTAGGAACCCTGCCTTGCCGATCCTTTTACCTCGTTTCCCCTTGGCCGCCACCGCAGGCAAGCCCCGCCAGTGGTAGTGACCTGGGGGAAACTCCCGCCGCAGCAAGACCATCCGCTTTGCGGCGGGCCCCTGGTAAAATCCCGGGGACCCACTTAGATTCCACTCCCTGGTGTGGGCTTACGCCATCGCCTGCGGTGGACCAGTGGACCCACCTCCAGACTGAAAACAGTAGGATCCGGCCCATTGGATCCCGCCAAGGTGCCTTGCCAAGTGTTGCCAACATCACCACCGTCGTGGTAAAGCAATCGCAACAGATCGCGCAGCAGCTCGAGCAACTTTCCTCCATGGTGCAGCAGCTCATAACCGCTCAGCAGCAACAACCTCCGCCCGCTCCTGTCGTTGTTCCTGTCTCAATGGTTCTTGCGGCTCCGAGGGGTCCTAAGCTTCGCCTGTCGCTCCCGTCTAAGTTCGACGGAGACCCGAAACTCAAACGGGGGGTTCATCACTCAGTGCTCATGCACGTGGAAAGCTGATGGCAGATCAGTTCCTGTCAAAACGTGCGAAGGTGGCTTTTGTGGTCAGCCTCCTCTCGGAAAGGCCCTGGCATGGGCTACACCCCTATGGGACTGAAAGGATCCAGTGACAGCGGAATCTACAGTGTTCCTTAGTGAGTTCCGAAGCGTCTTCGAGGAACCACCCCGTGCACCCATCGCTGAGACAGCTCTCCTAAACCTAGCCAGGGGGCCCTGTCTGTAGGAGATACGTGGTACAATTCCGTACTCTGTCCCTGAACTGTCATGGAACGAGGCCGCTTGTGTGCTACCTTCAAGACAGGGCTCTCAAGCCGAGTTAAGGTCGTCTGGGCCGCTAGAGACCTCCCGTCTTCTCTCAGCGACTTGATCCGGTTAGCACCCCGCATTGACGTACACTTCCTTCCTTGAACGGGAGGAAGAACTTCGGCAAGAGCGTCAGTCAGCCCACCTCGCGGTTTCCTCCCCTGGCACCGTTGTTCCAGAGGCCTCCTCCCACCACAGTCGCCAATATCCACGAGGAGCCCATGCAGATTGATCGGGTCCGTCTCTCTGAGCAAGAGTTGGCCCAGCGTCGGCAAAGGAACTTGTGCCTCTAATGTGGCAGCCCAGAGCATTTTCGGAGGAATTGCCCCAAGCGTCCCAAGCCTGCGGGAAACTTCCGCACCTAGGATCTGTGGGAGAGGCATTCCTAGGTGCAACCTCCTCCTCTCCGCGACTGTTGATGCCTGTGCAGGTCGTGTCAGAGACTGGTATCACGTTCCAAGTTTCGGCATTTCTGGACTCGGGCTCTGCCGGGAACTTCATACACCAGTCCCTTGTGAAGCAGTATCGACTGTCGGTGGTACGCCTGGAGAAACCTCTTGTCATCTCATCCGTCAGCAGGGAGCTGTTTAGCGACACCATCCAGTTTGTCACCAAGCCACTGTCCCTCCACATGGGGGCGCTGCATAAGGAAGAAGTCTCCTTCAAATGTTTTTGCCTGCTCTCTCGGCGATCCTCTCGGACTCCCATGGCTGCGGCTCCACTCTCCTATCCTGGACTGGTCTACTGGAGAGGTGATTCGTTGGTGTCCCAACTGTCAGGGGCGTTGTTTGGTGGCACCTCGCCCGGTGCTTCCCTGCTCTCGCGCAACCCTTCAGGAGCCGTTACCCGGGCTGCCTTCCGAATATCTGGAGTACGCCGATGTGTTCTCTGAGAGACAAGCTGAGAGTCTTCCTCCGCATCGTCAATACGATTGCCCGGGTACCAGTCCTCCCCGGGGTCGAGTCTACCCATTGTCGGTTCCTGAGACCCAAGCCATGTCCGAGTACATCCAAGAGAATCTCCGGAAGGGGTTCATCCGAAAGTCCTCTTCTCCCGCTGGTGCGGGTTCTTTTCGTGAAGAAGACGGTCCCTTGCAGCCCTGCATAGACTACGGGGCTTGAACAAGATACGGAAAAGAAACGTTACCCATTACCGCGGGATCACAGAACTTTTTGATCGCCCTGCGGGGTTGCCAAGATTTTCTCCAAGTTGGATCTGAGAGGGGCCTACAACTTGGTCCGAATCCGCAAGGGCAACGAATGGAAGACGGCCTTCAACACCAGGGATGGGCACTTTGAGTACCTGGTGATGCCCTTCGGACTGTGCAATGCGTCCGCCGTCTTTCAGGAGCTCGTGAACGACGTCTTCAGAGATCTCCTCTACACCTGTGTGGTGGTCTACCCTGATGACATCCTGGTGTACTTTCCCGACCTCGAGACCCACCGCAGCCATGTTCGTCAAGTACTGAAGCGTCTCCGGGAGAACAATCTGTATGCTAAGCTTGGGAATGGCTTCTTCCATCCCGACTAGCTTCCCCTTTCTGGGGTACGTCATCTCTGACCAAGGCCTACGGATGGATCCAGCAAAACGGTCAGCCGTGTTGCAGTGGCCATGCCCAGTCGGTCTGCGGGCTATCCAGTGCTTCTTGGGCTTCTGCAACTACTATCGCCAGTTCATACCACTTCTCTACGCTGGTGGCTCCCATTTGTGGCCCTCACCCAAGAAACAAACCAATCCACGCAGCTGGCCCCTCGAGGCCGAAGAGGCGTTTTCGAAGCTCAAGTCCGCCTTCTTACGGGATCTATCCTGGCACGTCCGGATCCGCGAAACCCTTCACCCTGGAAGTGGATGCTCATCTGTGGGAGCCGGAGCAGTCCTTACGCAAAAAGGGCCACCGGGTAAGACGGTAACGTGCAGCTTCTTCTCCAAGACGTTCTCGTTTGGCCGAGAGGAATTATACGATTGGCGACCGGGAGCTACTGGCCATAAAATGGCTCTGGAGGAGTGGCGTTATCTGCTGGAGGGCGCCGTTTTCCACCATATTTATCTGGACACAAAAAACCTCCAATATCTTCAGACGGCTCAGCGACTTAACCCACGCCAGGTAGGTGATCGCTCTTCTTCTCCCGGTTCGATTTCCAGACCCCTTTTCCGACCCCGCAGAGAAGAATGTTGAGAATGAGCCTCTCCGTGCCTCCCACGTGGTGGGTGAAGATACTATCCCTGAACACATAATTCCACCAGAAAAGTCTCATCTCGGCAGCTCCCGTGGACCTCCGGAAGGTTCCCGGGAAGGACTTATGTGCGCCGTCTCTGCAGACGTATCTTAAAATGGGGACATTGCTCACTGGTGGCTGGTCATCCGGGGGCCCGAAGAACCTTCCATCTGATTTTCCTGGTTCTATTGGTGGCCTGAGCTGGAAAAGGACGTTAAGGACTTTGTTTGTCTTGTGACTTTGTGCCCCCAACAAGACGCCAGTCACAAGCCGGCAGGTCTACTACAGCCACTTCCCATTCCAACTCACCTTGGTCCAAAAATTTCCATTGGGCTTCATAACTGACCTCCCTCCGTTGTCTGGCAACACCATTATTTGGGTGATTACGGGATCGCTTTTCCCAAAAAGGCGCATTTCGTCCCGTTGCCAGGCCTGCCTCTGCCTCCCGCCTGGCGGAGCTGTTCTTCCTTCATGTGTTTCGTCTGCATGGACTCCCCCAGCAAATTGTCTCGGACCGGGGAGTTCAATTTGTATCCAGGTTTTGGCGAGCACTGTGCAACCAACTTCAAGTGAAGCTCTGATTCTCGGCCGCTACCACCCGCAGAACGAATGGCCAGGTGGAGAGGGGCAACCAAGTCTTGGGATGTTCCTTCGCCATTTCGTTTGGGATGTCAAATGACTGGTCCAGTTTACTGCCATGGGCGGAGTTCTCTTATAACTCCCTTGAGTCTGAGTCTGCGTTGGTCTCCCCCTTCTACATCGTGTATGGCCTGCATCCCTGCCCTCCTCTCCCTCTGGCAACCTCCTCTGAGGTTCTGGCGGCGGACGCACTGGTTCAAGACGTGAAGGCCATCTGGTCCCAGACCCGTCAGTCGCTGCTCCGCGCTTCCGAGCGCATGAAGACTCAAGCGGACAAAGAAGAATCCCCCTTTGGGGTTTCCCAGGTGACAAGGTGTGGCTTTTCGTCTAGATATGTCCGCCTAAAGATGCCTTCTCATAAACTTGGACCCCGGTCCCTGGGACCCTTTGGGTCTCACCCATCAACCCGGGGTCATACAAAATCCCGGGTCCCTCCTACGATGAGAATCCCCATTCGTTTTATGTCTCCTTGCTGAAACCCCTTGCTCTTAATCGTTTTTCGCAGAAGGCTGTTCCTCCTCCGTCTGTGGCTGATGCACCCAATGTCTTCGAGGTCAAAGAGATTCTGGGCATGAGGAGAACTAGGGGAAAGCGATACTTCCGGGTTGGCTGGAAGGGGTTCGGTCCGAAGAGAGGTCTTGGGAGCCGGAGGAGAATATCCTGAACCGCAGCCTCATCCAGAGATTTGTTCACTCCAGTAAGAGAGGGCCCAAGAGGGGGGTGGCCCAAGGGGGGGGGGGGGTACTGTAACGGACACCCCTGCGACCTCTGTCCCGGGTCGCAGGCGCGTCCGTGCTCCTGCTTCCAGCGGAGCCCTGTCCCGCACGTCGGGTTCGGGGTCCGCTTATGTCCTGGTCCCCGCCGGCCTCCACTTACCCGGCCACGCCCCTGCTAGTCAGTCTCGGCCTCCCGGCGCGTGGCTCCGCCCCTAGGGCGTGCGGCCCGGCTGTTTGAAATTTAAAGGGGCAGTGCGCCGGTAATTGGCTATTGCCGGGCACTACTCCTATTTAAGTCCGGCCTCTTCCTGCCTGCCCTCGCCATATCCTTTGTGTATATTCCGTTGGTGAAAGCTGTCTAGAGTGTTCCTGTCTTGCCTTACCGTGTACCGACTGTCTGCTTATCTACCGTCTACGAACCAGAGCCGCCTGACCTGACCTTCTGCTGGTCTACCGTCTCCGAACCAGAGCCGCCTGTCCTGACCTCCTGCCTGTCCCCGACTACGAGCCTGCCTGCCAATCCTGTACCTCGTTACCCTTGGCCGCCACCGCAGGCAAGCCCCGCCAGTGGTAGTGACCTGGTGGACTCCCGCCGCAGCAAGATCATCCCGCTTTGCGGCGGTCTCTGGTGAATACCGGGACCCACTTAGATTCCACTCCCTGGTGTGGGCTTACGCCATCGCCTGCAGTGGTCCAGTGGATCCACCTCCAGACCGTAACAATAACAGCTTTACACAAACAAGACATTCTTTCTACAGTTGCATTCCGATATTCTTCAGAAATTTGTTCCTAGCATTGTTGCAGATGTTCCCACAAATTTGCTGCACTTTCAGGTTACTGTCTGTTCACCCTTTGATCCAGTTCATCCCAAACAATCTCAATGGGGTTTAAGTGTGGAGACTGTGCAGACTATTTCATTTTTTAATGCCTACCATCTTCTTGTCTTCTTTGGTAGTTCTGACAAAACCTTGAAGTTTGTTTTGGGTCATTGTTTTGATCTAATATGAGCCCCAGGCAAGTCCTTTTTAGTTTTAGTTTAGTTTGCAATCTTAGCAGTGGCTTTCATACTGATACTCGACCTGTCAAACCTGCAGACAGAAGTCTTCTCTTCACAGTTGAAATGGAAACTTGTTTACTTTTTGTTGAATTAAGCTGTGCTTGGAGATTTTGAGCTGCGAGGTGCCGATCGCTCAAACTGTTGACTCACTGATTTTGTGGTGACCTTTGCTCTGTTAAACCTCTTTCTGTCAGAGTTTCCTCCTGTTTTCAAGTGCATTTTGATGGTATAGGAACCTTTACTGACTGCAGCTTTGACTTTCTTGGCAATTTCTCTGTAGTGCAGACCTGCAGTTTTAAAGGTTATAATTGTCTGCCTGTCTTTTTCTTGCCATTATGATAGCAATGTGCTCTGTCCTCAGGCAAAGCTGTCCAAATTCTATCCTACAGGATGTTATAATCCAGTTTGTTCCAACACTTGTTATATAGAGCCAGATGGTTTAAAAGTAATCTCCAAAAGTTAAGACACCTGAAGGAATAGTTTGCATCCAGCTGTTTTTGACTATTGTGTTTAAGGGTGCTTTCACACAGTGCAGTTTTGGTGGGCCCCAATTAAACTGCCTTTATTACCAGCAAGCTTCTTTCAGTTGTCTAAATTGTTCAGAAAGTAAGTAAGTAATCAATTTTTTGGTTTGAAGTCTTGTGGATTGCAAACACACTAAATTTATCAATCACTTTCCCCCCAGTTTAGGTAAGTGAAAAAAGCCCTTTCTGGGGAAAAAGGCAAAATTTTTTTTGGGTGCTTTACACAGTGCGTTTTTGGTGCTTTTTTTGTGCAGGAAAGGGACAGCAGTTTTAAAGCTGTTTCATTGGCACAAAAAAATCGTTGGCAAAATTTGTGGGCCCAAAAATTTTCGGTTTAAAAAAGCGATTTTTTTCCGCAATTTCTGTGTGCAATGTACAGCATTTTTTTGCTGTGTTTCCCGCCCCCAAAAAAAAACATTGAAAAAAAGGGGCCCAAAACGCACTTTTTTTAAAAAACACCCCTTAGAGTGCAGTTAAAACTGTGCTGTGTGAAAGCACCCTAAAGGGATGTTCCCACAAAGTAAAGTCTAGTTTTCACGGTCAGCCCTCCCGGTTTGCAAAATGGGCCGTGTTGGGGAATGAGGAGGGGCACACTTGTGTCCCGGGGCCTTCCCTTCACTTTTGAGGGAAAATCCTGAAAATAGCTTGGGGCAAAACACTTTATTTTGAACTCCCAAGAAGTGGGGTATGGAGGACTCAAAGAAATTTGGGCTCATGCTATCTGAGAGGGTTTTCCGTGCCACTAACTTTGTTTCATGGGAACCTCCCTTTTTAAAGTTGAACATTTAAATTTTTTTTGTTTTTTAAATTTTCTTTCGAAAACCTTTTAAAAACCCTTTCAAAACCATTTACTTTTATGTAAAAAGGGGAAGTGAAAAATAAAATTTGAAAAAATTTTGGTTTTTTACAAATTTTGACCATTTTTAAAAGTGTGGGTTTAAACCCTTTTAAAAGAAATTATTTTTTATATCAAAAAATGTCAATTTTTTTAAATTCATGTTGGGTTTTTTCATGCTTTTTTGTGTTACAAATTGTTCAAATGGTTGCATTCTTTTGCCCCCTGTTTTTTGGGGGTTTTTCTGCGTTTTTAGAAAAACGTGGTAAAAACAAACAAAAAAACACCCTTTTGGTAAAAAAACGGCCGGGCACAAACCCAAAACTAATTAAAAGCCACCCGGGGCACATATTTGGGGTAGAAAACCCCTTCCCCTGCCCTCAAAACCTGTGTTTTGCCCAAATTAATGCCCCTTTCATCACAAAACATATTGTTTTTAAATAAGTGTTACACAATTTGGTGATTATAATAGCTTTAAAAGAAAAAAGGGGTTTAACAAGATCACTTTGAAATGTCCCGAAATGATTCCAAAAATTTCAAAATTTGAAAGGTTTTGTAATTTTTTTGAGCATAATGCATATGTTCATATTTTAAAATACAAAGGGCTTTTTCGTTTGGGGGGGGCATTTGTTTTGGGAACCCTGTTTTTACCCCTAGGGGTTTCCCCCCCATAGGATATGCCAAAAAATTTTTTTTAGGTGTTAGTCCCACCCCTTTTAGGGCTTGCACCCGGGCTCCAAACCCTACCCCAAAAAAATTCAAAGAGAATTTTTTGGGGACAGCCCAAGCAAAGTTCGCATAGGTTTTGGGTCCCCAAAATTTTGGGCCCACACTTATTACCATTGATGGCAGGAAAACCTGGGGGTGGTTGTTTTTTAAAAATTTATTTTCTTTTTCCCTTTTATTGTTTTTTTCTGGGCACATAGGCCCTTTTTTAATCTCCCCAAAAAATTTGGGTTTAAAGGGGAATTAGGTAAAAATTAAAAAAGGAAAATTTTAGGTGAAAGCCCGTTTTTAATTTTTTTAATTTTTTTTACTTTTGTATCATTGCTTTCCTATGCACTAGATTTAAAAGGATTCCAAAACGCAAAGGGCCTTCGGTGTTACCCGTTTTTATTATCAGTCACTTTTTTCATAGGTCCTTTAAAGAGGACCTATGAAATTTCCTGATATGAATATTTTAGAATATACTTGTGTTCCCTGTGAATTAACAATTCTAAAGCATCTTCTCTTCTAACTCTATGTTGTGCTGCTCCTCTGTTCTCTTAGAAATGTATTACTGAATCAGTCAGATGGGTGTTACCAATAGGACGTGTATCCCTGCACAGTCTGGTCTAGTCAGTGCTTACAGATTGTGATTTGGGTCAAAATGTTGCACTTTTTACAGAGGAACAAAAGTTTATCTCTAAATGTTAATTTTTTTAATTTCAAAATTTTTTTTTTTACAATTGTACATACAATTATCAATGCTAACTGTTGGTATGTGCAGGGACATTCAGTGATACATTTCTAGGAGGAATAACAGAGAATCAGTATAATACAGTGTTATAGGAGAAGATACTCCAGAATTGTTATATCACAGGGAACGCAAGGTTTACTAAAACAGTCTTGTCATGAGATGTCCACTATAAGTATTAAGTGCATCAATGCATGGTTAACTGTTTTAACTCCGTTTCCAGGAGAGACTTCTACACTTCTCTGGACATACAGCATCAAAAATCTTGTGATTTCTCTTGTTATATAGAAAGCCTCCTGTAGGTAAATACTGACTCTCCTGCTGGTTATCCCTCTGTTGTTCTACACAAATCTTCACGTCCGGATACCATCATTCATCTTCTGTGCTATATTGTAAAAGCAGAAATTTCAGTAGTGCTGTGTGGTCCATCACTTCTGTGACAGAGGTGACCGTGCTGTTGTGGTCAACCTTGTGTGTTGTTACGAAAAATTTGTGTACTGATTCTTCTCTATTAGTGTGTGTTCATTTGGAAAATTAAAGGAAAATTTAAACTGCAAGGCATTTAGACCAATTTTATGTAAATGTAGTTTATTATTTTGATGTTAATATGTTCTCTGTCTCTTTTCATTTTAACAGATTGTCAGTGCCGAAGCATGGAAATCACATGTCTGGTTAATGAGACCAATTGTGGTAGCTCCGAAAGTGGTATGTTTCAATTTCAGGTTATTCCTAAATGAGTCTGATGTAGCATTTTTTGAAAATGGGCTTTTGAAACAGGACAACCCCTTTGATGTTAGACCAAGAAGCTTCATACAGCTTATTAGGGAATTAAAGGGTGTTTGGACAATAAAGTTCAAATTCAACAGTATAACCCTTATCCTACATCAAAAACAGGTATCATTGATATATTTTTTCACACTGCAGCTCCCTAGGTGCTTCTCCTAAGAGTAGCAAGTGGGTCTTAGCTTCATGTAGGTAGCAGACTACAGTTCCCATCATGCATTGCGCCAACAAATTCCACAGCACTTTACTTTTAGAGGGTATAATTACAGACAACAGACAGACATTACACAGTGAAAGCTACTTACAGATGAGACACAAGGTGTGAGGGCCCTGCTCGCGAGAAGCTTACAATCTATGAGGGTGTCTGGAGGAGAAAAACGGGGGAGAAGTGCTGAATTTTACAATGGTCCCAGCCTTGTTTCATAAATATGGGGTGATTTACATAAAAATTGGGTGAACCTGCCACCCTGACTGTACATCTATATACAGATAACTGCCTGTGAGTGCCCTAGTGTAGGGAGTGACAGAAATGTGTGTGATGATAGAAGGTGGAGGTTAGCAATTAGGGGTTTTTTGGTAGGCCTGCCTAAGAAGATGTATTTCAGGACACTCTTAAAACTGCGAAGGCTAGGATTGTGCTGATGGTACGTGGTAGCATGTTCCAGAGAAACGGGTGCAGCAGTGCAAAATCTTGAAGACGGGCATGGGAGGTTCGGATTATTGTGGTCTGCATTTTGATGTCGCCGCAGCTAGCGGAAGAGAGTGGCAGGGTTTGGGAGACAGAGTTTAAGGGAGGAGATGTAGGGAGGAGCAGCGCTTTTGGAGAGTTTTAATTGGTTTAAAGTAAAATTGTTTATGCTGTATTTTTTGTACTGGATTTGGGGAACCAGTGCAGTGACTGACACAGGGTAGAGGCATTAGTATACGGCTGGAGAGAAAGACTAGCTGGCTGCTGCATTCAGGACAGATTGGAGAGGGGGGAGAGTTTGCAGAGTGGGAGACCAATAAACAGGGAGTTACAGTAATTCAAGACGAGAATGAAAAAGAGCAACAATGAGGGTTTGAGTCGTTTCGATAGTGAGAAAAGGACGGATTCTGGAGATGTTCTTGAGGTGCAGTTGACAAGAGCGGGCAAGGGATTGGCTATAAGGGGTGAAAGACAGAACAGAGTCAAGAATAACCCCAAGACACCTGGCCTGCTGCCTGGTTGTTATGGTAGTGCCATACACTGAGAAGAAAATAGCAGATGGCGGTTGGTTAGTAGATGGGGGAAAACAAGATGTTCCGTTTTAGTGAGGTTTAGTTTGGGGTTAAAGAGAGGACTTGATGTCAGAGACAGGGACAGACAGTCATGGTGTTTTTGTAGCAGGGCAGGAGTGATGTCTCGGGAGGAGGTGTATAGTTGAGTGTCATCAGCCATAGAGATGGTACTGGAAGCCAAATCTACTGATGGTTTGGCCAATGGGGGGCTGTATAGATTTAGAAGAGGAGTGGACCAAGAAAATGACCCTGAGGACCCCAACAGAAGAGG
>JAODAL010017313.1:0-78132 GCA_025379985.1 Phyllomedusa bahiana
AAACACAGGAGAACATAACGGGGCGGAAAAAACGTACTCAGGAACACAGGGGGATACAGGGGGATAAACTACCCCCACGGGAAAAAAAAACGGGAAACCGGCGGGTAAACGACAGTACGACCAGGAACAGGTGCCGAGGCAGGAACAGGACAGGTGCAAGACATCAACGTAACAGGAACCCAAAAGGTCAGGAGCTCAGATGACACAGACTGGACCAGCATCTCAGGTTAATCCAGAGGAACGCAGGAGCTAAAGAGGGCCACAACCAGACCAAGCAAGAGGTTAAACAGACTCAATGAACTGACCCAGAGTAGAGACAAGAACTTCCTTTATAGCAAGGTCGGGGGTGAAGAGAAGGTGCACGACAGGAAACTATAAATGGCGGGAAAGCTGCCGCCCCCCCTTGGGAGGCCAGGCACAGACAGGACCAGGAAGCAACAAGACTGGACAGGACAGGCAAACATAGCAAACACAGGCTGCGGGGACCCCTGCAGGGGGGCCCCACAGAGACATCAGGCCACAGGCCGACGGTAAAGGAAAGGCCCCGCGGCTTGAACCGGCAACTACCTTTTAAAAAGGGGGGTATTTTTATTTCATTGTTCCAGGACCCTGTCTGGTCCCTGCTTGCCTGCAGGGAAGGAGAAGGGGCCATGCCATGCCTATATCAGGCGCATTACAGAGCCCCACGGCACTTTGTAATGCACCTGATTTCAGGGAGCGTGGGGAAAGGGGGCGTGGCGCACTAAACCCGAGTTGTGTTTCTCCCAAACGTTTACTTTGGTTTATTGACCATATGCATTCTCCCAATTTTTCTGGATATCCAAATCTCTCTGAAAAATCTCAGAAGGCCTAGAAAGTACGGGCAAAGCAGAGGGACACGTCGGCACTGAAGGATTGAGTCCCTGGGGCTTTAGTGTGTTATGAGGTATTTGTTACGTTTGTCCCAGTTTCCCGCAGATCATTTACTACCCCCCCGTGTGTTCGGGGATTCTTTTCCCGTTCTTGTGATCATTTTGACCCCACGGGGTAGATCTTGCGTGGAGACCAGATGGAGGGAGATTATCAGTGGTCTTGTAGGACTTCCATTTTCTAATTATTGCTCCCATAGTTGTTTTCTTCTTACCAACTGTTGTCTATTGAGATTCTTTTTCCCCACCCTGGTGGGGGGTACTTTTTTGTTTCTGGTGCCCTTCGATAGTTCTTTGTCTTCACCATAGTGGATTTTGGAGTTGACGTTTGGGTTTTGGTTTTTAAGGTGTCTTTTTACTAAAAAAAGTTCAAACAGGTGCCATTAAAACCCGTACAAAATTTTAAGATTTATAGCTTTATTACAGCATTCCAGGCGCATTATTTGGGGAAAACAGGAAAAAACCCTTTCAAAGGGGTTTTACCTGACCAAAATTGTCGTTTGTTTGCAGAATGGCTGATTTATCCCCGCAGTAGACCAATTTAATAATTCAGATGCTTTCATAGTTTTTTAAATTTTATTTTTATTTTATATTTTATTATGTGCAAAAAAAATTTGGATCAAAGGACCAAAATTCAACATGCTACCCATGGCCACTCCTTTAACCCTGCGGAGGGTTATCCCAAATAAAGCGGGTTTATAAAACTCCCCTAAATTGTACAGAGAAAAGCCATGCATGGCTGAAAAAGGACAAATGGGAATCCCCTTTTAGGGGTTTTGACAGTGCTCGGCTTGCTTTTGTTTTGGATGGATTCCCTGAGACACAAAGCATCATATAACATCATTTCATTTTTCATCAGAAGACATTTTTTCCGTTTTTTAAATACTTACTCTTTTCTGAACAGCAGCCAAAAACGCTGGAAAGAAAGGGTTGATGAATTTTTTACTCCCTTTTCTATTAATCTTATGACACTTATTTTAAATATAGATTACTTTAAAGGGAAATTTTAGTGTTCCCCAAATTTTTTCTCTCATGCCCTAAAACTGATTACAAAAAGAAGTAAAAAATCTCATTTCTTATCCGTCCCCTTTTCCTTCTTTTTTTTCCGAAACTAATAAATCTTTTCTATCTAGCGCCTTGCACTTTTATAAGTTTGATAAATATTTGATATATAAAAACCCTTTCATAAGAAAAGTAAAGCATTTAATTAGGTGGCGTATTTTAAAGGGGTACCCTTTAACCTAAAAGAATTGAGAGGGGGGTAAAGGATTTGGTATAATACTATAATGGAATTTTTGTACTAGAGAAAAAAAAATTAAATAAACAATCTCTTTGGCAATATCTGTGTTAAAAAGGTTTTTCTTAATTGGCGATCAAAAGGTGCAGTGACTCGGGACAGCCCGGTGGGGTATTCTTGTGAAACGGGGGAAAGAATCGGGGTGACTGTATGAATATTTTTTTAGGTCAAAGATTTTTGGGCATTTTGAGCCAAAAAAAACCTGTTGTCCCCATTCTATAGAGCATGAACAGTTGTACGCCAAAAACTGGAGAAATTCTGCCCCAAAGACATGGCATTTTTGAATGCACCAAGATGGCTAGCAAGGAAACCCCCCACACCAAATTTTATGAACCCAAAAACAACTTTTCCCAATTCGGGCACCTTCTAAACTAGAAAAACCCAGTTAGAAGGCGAGTCGGTGCCAAGTTAAAACAGTACCCCAAGTCCCAAAATTCTCCTCCGTCCCCACCACAGGAAAATTAAAGTATCACACATTCCCCAAATTGGTGCCCTACGTAATGTGTAGACATGAGGGGTCCTCCAAACCAAAAGACATTCTGCAAAGCCATTCTCAATTCTGGTGAATAGATGATGGACTGCCAAAAAAAAGCATAACGTTTCTTACAACCTATTTCATATTTTAGAGCAAAAATTAATTCTAGGTTCTCTAAATCAGCATTTCTTTGAATTTAGTAAAGGCCGTCAACATATCACTGTTGGAGTTCATAAGAGGCAGTTACACCTGCTCAAGTGCCTTAGGTCCTTCACTGCAGTACTGGGCACAGCATCTTCCATACAAGGGTTGCTTTGCCTGATTCTGCAACTTGAATGGGTCTGAGCTGCAGTATCGGGCACAGCCAAACTTTTATGGATGCCGCTGTGTCAAGTACTGCATTTACAGGCCCAAAGGAGCCATGTCATCAGGGTATGAGGGTGTGTTTTTAGGGGAGGGATCCTAGGTAACTTTAAAAGGTTTTATAAAGAAATTTAAAATGTCTTCCTTATAAAAAAAATAAAAAAGGGGGATCTTTGGGAAAGAAATAGAGAAATCAATGGGATAAAATAAAAAATAAAACCCTGTACTTCTTTAATCCACCAGAGTCTGCCCCAGTCTTTGTATACAAACGGTCATAGCCATACAAGCATTGGGGGCTTCCAACACCAAGCAGTTATATCAGTAGTATGGCTTGTTATCACCACTGATCAACTGCTTGTAAGAAAGACCAGGAGATCACCAGCGGATTTAAGATACGGGTACAGTATAGTTTTTTTTTTTATCCCATTGGGTGTTCTATTCAATTGTTAGTGCTTAGTTCAGTGTCAGTAACTCCTCAAAGTGATTATCCACCAAATATGACGCAAACAATTTGACAGAGATGGTTTTGTTATTTTTTTTGTTAGTGGGGGTCTTGAAAACTAAGCTTTGAATGACTGCCTATTTAGCAGGGGGCTTAAACACATGGCTAAAGGCCCACATGGGGGCCCCCCGGGACGTAGAGAACGGGCCCAAAAGGAGAGGTTATGGCCCCAGCGTTTTATTCCTTTGATACCGGTGGTGAATAAAAAGTGGGGAAAGGTCAGTCCGCCCCAGGCAGCATTGATTTTGAACATTTGCCAACTCTCCCAAGCAAAAGAACAATTGGCAAGTCTAATGGGGCCCGAATGGTATGGGTTCAAAGGCTGTGAAAAAACACCACCATTTTGGACCTTGTTCACAGCTCAAGCGGACTAGAACGGGGCCCAGGAGAGGGCCTTTGCCTTTACATAGTCCAAGAAATTCAGGGCACATTGCTGTAACAACCAAAACCCAACAAATTTCCCCCCTTTTTGGCCCCCGTTCACATTGCGAAAAACCACAGCATAATCAGGGAGACTGCAAAAGATGAAAAAACACCAATTAAAAACCCACTCACACACCTCAGGCATGAAGGGGGAAGGGGGGGGGTGCCCTATACAATTGTATATTGTAAAGCAATACATAAGGGTGCAAAGTAGGTTCCCCGCGGGTTTCAGCCTCTTAGTGACGCCCATACAACAATTTGGTGGGGGTCCCCACTTCTGGGGGATCCAAAACAGAACATAGTCCCCCTTAGCTCCCCCGCATGTTGGGAGATAAAAAAAAAGTCTACTGGAAAAAATTTTAAATATGAGGATTAGTTTGTACCCCGGGCCCCAAATACGCAAGCTCGCAAACCCACGAATGGGCCCCTTTTCTTTCGAGTCCCCCCACTGAAATTTACAAAAAAAAACCAAAAAAGAAAAAGGGACATCACTTACTTAAAAAACTCCCATTTTTGGGCCCTTTTTCACAGCTCAATGGTGGACTAAATGCATTTTAAATGTGGTTTTTCTGCTACTGGGGTAAGTTTTCCAAACAATGTGCAGCTGTTATCATTTAAGTATTCCCTTAGCTATGGGTTTTTTGAGTTTTATTTAGCAATCAGCTTCACCTGCCCCAAATTTTTTCCCAGGGGGCATATAAGGCTAAAGATACCTGCCCCCTGGGCTCAGTCTAGTCCCCGCCCTTCAAATGTGAACAAGGGCCCAAAATGGTGGTGTTTTCTAATAAGTAATGTCCCCTTTTTTTGTTGTTTTTTCAAAGGCTGTGCCCACACCATTTGCAGCAGGAGTCAGCTGTAATGGCTCTTCTTGCGAAAGGGAGCAAAAACAACTCCGATCCAGTCAAATTTTAACCATCTAGGTCCCATGGTCTGTAGCATTCAAGGCTTCTAGGTGGTTAGCAGAAGGAAGAAGTTCCCTTCATCCATGAGCACCCCTGAAACATGATCACGAGGTGCCCCTGGTTGTCATGGCGGCCAGAGGCCAAAAAAGTGTCTCAGGGTCTGCTATGTACAGGATCCTATTAGAGTCTAATAGGGTGCCTGTCACAAATACAGAGTAATACATAGAAATACAGTAATGTATTACTAGGTATTATAAAAGTGATCAAGCAATTGCATAGCCTGGTCCCATACTAGACTATTAAAAAATTAAAAAGTCAGTAGATGAAAAATATTTAAACAAATAGAAAAATAATTATAGATGCATCCATATCTATAAAATTATTGTATTATTCAATCTGAACGGTAAATCACATTCTATATCAATTTTTATCAAACACCAAGGGTCACAGAAGCAAAAAATCCTATCCTTAAAGTATAACAGTTACTTCTCTTTCTTAAAACATTTATTTTAGCAACAATCACATTTAAGAACATTCAGAGTGATTTTCTTTGAATGTCAAAAAGGCCCCGGGGAAAAAGCAAATAACCTGAGTCATTAAATTTACGTCCCCACCAACAAGGATATCAGGGAAGAATTAGGCTTGATATAATACAACTGCCCCTATTGTTTCCCTTTTATATCCCTTCCTATAGGCAGAGATACTGTGTCTTCCAGAAAAGGCTGGCCCCAACTATCGTTAGCTCACCATAAAAAGTCCCAATCAACATAATATTGAAAATCCATTTTTTATTAAATAGTTAAATTTTATCCCCCATTTCCGATGTGTTTCCCCTCTTGTATATTTGAGGGCTCTTCTGGGGACATAATCAGTAGCCCACAGATAAGGACACATAGGGAAGACTCACACTCAGTACAGTGATGCTAGAATGTCTCTCCCTTTATTGCCCAAATAAAACAAAATGAATTTAAATAATAGCAAATTCACTTGTGGAGATAATCATTAGTGTAAGTGCTCTCGTTCACAATTCATCACTGCGCATGCACTGGTATCAACATTCACTCCGGTCATCATATCAACCAAAAACCACGCCAGCCCAGACCAATGAGAGAGGCATTACATGCCCCATGTGTGCCGGAAATCCTGGACTTGCAATATCAATGAGACCTCGTTATTCTGAACCGTAAGCACCACAATAAATAAATGTTAAAAATTTCATAATTGTCCTTTTTTTTTCATCGAACCTTACAAAAAAAGAATCAAAAGTGATGAAAAACCTTAGGGCCCTTTCCCCCGGTTATTTTTGCGCGGTTGGGGCCGTATACGCGCCGGAAATTCGCTGCAGTCGGCGCCCAACCGTCAATAATTACGGTAATCCATGCTCTCATAGAGAACTGGATTCCTTTCCCCCCGCTCGGCGAATCGGCCGGGGGGGGAAAAGTCACTTGCACATTATTTACGGCGCGGGGCGCGCCGTAAAAATGCTTTTTCTATGGGGCCGGGGACGGGGGCCCCCCCCCCGCGCTCCCGGGCCCCCCCCCGTCCCCCCTTATTTCCCGGGGGATTTTTAGCGAACCGGCTCACAAATCCGTCGGGGAATAAGCGTGTGAACACGCCTTATGCAACCCAAATGGTCCAATCAAAATATTTGCTTATCCTGCACATAAAAATCTTAAACAACTCTATAAAAAAAATAGTTATGGCAGTGAGAATATAGTGACATAAAACATGATTTAGTGGTAATTATGATCTGTTGGTTTAGGAGGAGCCTATTAAAATAGGAATGGCCTTAAAAAGTGGGGTGTGGAGCGTAAAAACTCTAGCTCCGCCACTGGCTGCATTCAATAGCGACAGCAGAATATAAAGGATTTGGCAGAAGAGGTGGGCTTCCTGCGTCCTCCATTAGCATCCCACTGTGCCATCATAGAATGTGGATGTTTGCTGTGACAGCTGGAGGCCTAATAATGGCCTCCGGTCTGTCTGGGATGTTGGTCTGCCAGAGGCAAGGCTTGACAAACTGACTGGCAGCTGGCATTATACAGTTAACATGTAATCACTGTACTGTAATGCATTATAGCAGTGATCAAGCGATAGCTTAGTCCAGTCCCATATTGGGAGAAGTAAACAAAAAGGAAAAAAAGGAAAAAAATAAATAAGATACGTAAAAAGAAAACAAGTCACCCTTTTCACATTACAAATGTTCATCATGCAAAAAAAAAAAATACACATATTTGGCATCTCCGCATGTGTAATGACCTGGACAATAATTTTGTATTGTATGGAACGTGAAAGTAATGTAGCTCATCATCTTGAACTTTTTTTCTCTCTGCAGCCCATTTACCCTGTCAAGTTTGAGATCCATGGTCTACACTGTACTATATAAATATACAAGTATATGTGCTTTGGATATCTGTTGGTTTGTTATTTTTGCTTTTTTGGGAGGGTTTTTTGAATAGTGATTGATTTATGTGCACTTGGGTGTGGTGGATCTTTTTTCTTCGCTATGGCTCTTTATAATGATTATTACACAACTATTTTAAGATTATTTTTTTCTGTCAGCTTTGTAGACTAGAAAAGCAAATTCTAGAGAACAGACACAACCAAACAGTGTACGAAGAGTTAAATCGAGACAATACTCTGCTGGTATCTCCAGGGTTTTTGCATTAAGGCCTATGTGCAAATTTCTAAAAAAAAGGGTTTCGGAATTTATTTAATTGGGCCTAAAATGTTTTTTGATTTCCTTTATATCTTAGTTGATCCCTGCTCTTTAAACTAATGCATTTCCTTTCCAATAATTGCTGCTGGATTTCTCCCTCCTGGTCTGCTGAGTCCATAATAGCAATTTCCACTACTTTTATAAATAGGTTTCATTCCACTGACCGTAAATTCTGCAGAAGTTTATCTGTTGAGCTATTTTGTGAGAAATTAATTAGAGAATATACAAGTCTGGAGCACAAGATATTTCTATGTAGACTTAAATGTCCTTTACTTACGGTAAGGGTTAACGGGTTTTCTTAAACAGTGGTAAAATTGAAAGTGGTCCTAGAAAAATATGGCCTTACGGAAAGTGGCCTTACGTTAGGTTGGTCAACCAATGAAAAGACGGTGGCAGGGCATAAATGAAGTAGCTGTATAAATGATTTCTCCACATGTTCACAGATATTTTCTAAAATGTATTGGTAATTTATTTTGCCTGTACAAATTAAATACTGGCAGAGATGTAGCTTGCGACCTATAACCTGGGCCAAAAGTCCACTTTTCCCAACCCCCTTTTTCCCACCTTTTTTGTATAGGTGGTAAATCCAAAAGCAGGACCAAGATTTTCCCGCTGACCTCACCCAGATCATCGCACTCCCTTCACAGGCTTGCCTTTTTCCCATAGCACATCCTGGTGCTATCTTCCTCAGGTAAGTGCTTGGCCATCCAACTTGGCCATACACGTGCCCAACTTCAGCAGTGGACATCATGGGCGCTCAAAGCAGTTGATGACTATGGAGCCGCTACACACAAACTGTGATGTACCTTTCGTCCCGTTTTTTTTCGCAGTACTTATTCATTATTTACTCATACATTCTGCAGAGTTTCCCTCCTTCCCCGTCTAAACAACAATACGCCTTGGGTGTCTATAACCCTGTCACCAGTTGTGCTTCTTTGGACCACTTACCATAAGTACTAAACAGTGCATACCTGGAACACCTCACAAAACCAGCTACTTCAGAGATGCTTTAACCTGCTTATTCAGCCATCACAATTAGGTATTTGCCCATTTTTCTTTCATCAAACACATTAACTTCAAGAACAGACTGTTCACTAGATGTCTAGTCTGCCACCCCTCCTTGACACGTGCCATTGTCATGAGATGATCAATGTCATTCACCTCCCCTGGTTTTAATGTTATGGCTGATCAATGTTTATTACTGGGAGAATTGTAAATTAGTGCAGAAAACCATATTATAACATTGTGAGAGATCAGAATGAATAATCTGTTACATTTAGTGCACAATTAACAACAGCACCTCCACAGCACCAGACAAGCACATGGCCAGAACACGTCTGTGTCTTGGTACAGGTCTGGAGGACAGCTATACAATATTCAAAAACAATCTCTTAAGGCCATATAAAATTTTTATAAAAGAAATAAATCAAGAATAAAATAAAACTTTTAAAAATTTTTTCAAAGAAATAAGGAAATGCATAGTGAATATTGAGAGCGTAGTAAAATGTCCACTAGAGCCCGTGCAATATAAAAGGGGTGTTCCCATCTCAGACATTTATGGCTTATCAATATGATAGGCCATACATATGTGAATGGTGCGGTTCCCACCTAAGGTACTCATGCCTATCTTGAGAACAGGCCCCCGATGTCTCCTCTTAGAACAGAAAGGTGGTCAGAACTCTCCATTCATTTCCATGGGAGTTCCGAATACTCAAACATCTATTCACTAACCATCCCAGAGTTCTGTGTGTAGGGTTCACATATTTTTGTCTTTGTATAGAACAGGTACATTGTCTAAAAGCTGTGTTTACTCCTTCCTTATTTCAGCACCATGGCTAAGGCAAAACACTGAAGGAGTCTGCCACTGCAAAGCCTCATCTTTCCTTCCATGGCTTGTAGATTTTATGACCTGAGTGCTTTTACTTGTAATTTGCACTTAAAGGCTTGGAATGGAAATTAAAACAACCCACATATGTCTGGAAACATTAAAAGACATTTCCCTTAAAATTAAGAAATACCTGGAATTCTACATCTCTAAGTTATCGCCTTTTGTGATCTCGTTTAATATTCTGTTCAAGTGCTTTTAGTGTTCTTGGTCTCTTACATGGTAAACCACAAATGGCTGTCATAACAGAGTCGTACAGCTTTCCATGGACCATGAATAAATATGCATCGTTATGCACTTACATTCTTTCCTTTCTTCCCCTCAATTATTCTGTGTAGAAGTGTGAATTGTCACTCGTGGCCCCAATCTATTTATGAACCAGGGAGCTCAGGATGAAATATGTTATCTGATCTTCTCAGTTAGAAGACAGCTCTAAATTAAGCAGCTGTAAAGTAAATGTGGCAGGATAGCTAAAAATATAATATAAATTGTAATATTGTAAACGTCGAAGCATGTGGCCTTGGTGGTTTAGTTATAGATAGATAGAAAATTTGATAGATAATAGATAAAAAATAGATAGTAATGGAAAAAAGAAGTAATAGTAAGAGAAAAAATATAGGAAATAAAAAGGAAAAAAGTTATTGATTTTGTGTATTAATACTGTAGATAACAGAAAAAGAGAAAAGAACAAAAATAGGGGAAGAAGAGAAATATATAAAAGAGAGAAATTAGATTTATATATTAGATACATAATAGGGATAGATGATGAAGATAAAAAGATAATGATAGTAATAAAAATTAGATAGGCAAAGAGCAAAAATAGAAAAATTTAGGAGGAAAAGAGAAATGTAAAAGAGTAAATTAATTTAATTTAGATACAAATAGTAGATAATAGATAGATGAAATAGATTAAATATAAAAGATAGATGATAGAATAGATGGAAGATAACAGGCAGCTACATTACTATAATGGTTGGTAATTTTTATTGCACCCTATAAAAGGGGAAAAACTAGCATGTCTCTTAATGTTTGATTTACATCGAGAAAGGGGATTTGTTAACAACTTTGCGCAAAGTTAGTTTGGACACATCTGTATATGTTATAGTCGGGGCGCTTTTTAAAAGCTGCAAGAAAAACGGCTTAGTTTAATATATCCATAAATATAATCATTAGCGGGATATAAACATGAGCAAATATATATTTGTTATTGGTAATTAAGAGATAAATGAGCAACATATTGAAAAACAAAAAAAAAAAGGGTAAATTAATATGGAGAGCGCTTTAAGTCTTTACCTTAACGTTTTGCAAGAGCAGCAAATAATTCCCCAGGTTCATGCACAGCCATACCCAGGTAATTATGTTATTCTGCGTTATGTAAACCTAATTGGAGTTGGAGCATTAAAGCAGATGCACTAATACAAATTGAGGTCAGCTAATTAGCAGGAAAGCTTCAGGTTACAAATGATTTCTTAATCCTAATTCCCGAGTATAAAAAAATAACCTTCACAGAACTGTTAATGTATGGTCACACAGTTAGGCAATATATATGGGAAAAATAGTTGAAACCCAGGGGATAGGTGCAGTAGGGAGGATTATAGGATGAGTAGGGATTTTAAATGTAGTGTAGAGTAATGGCTGTACTTATAGGGTGTAGTACAGGGGAGGTCTATGAATGTAGTTGTAGGCCAATGGTTGTATATAGGGTGTAATAGAGTGAGGTTTTATGAATCTAGTTGTAGGGTAATGGTTGTAATTATAGCGTGTAGTAGAGTAATGGTCTACTGATATAGTTGTAGGGGAATGTTGTATTTTAGAGTGTGTAAAATAAGGTCTAGAATTAGTTTAGGGTAATGGGGTTTTACATAAAGGGTATAGAGGGGGGTCTGAATTTGTTGTAGGGGAAGGTTTAATTTATCGTGTAGGGGGGTAATGGGACGATTATTGTATGGGAATGGTTGTAGTTTAGGGGGCAGGGCTGTTTCCAGGGGCAAGTGGGCGGGGGCAGCCCGCCGCCCGCCCAGGCGCCCTGACCTTGGGACGCCGTTTATAAAACAGCCGCGCAACAACACTGCACACTCGCTTTTGCACGCGGTGCAGGGGGAGGAGGATCGTTCCCCCCTTTTGCCTCCCCCCTATGTTTCACGCTCAGTCAGCGCTGTACATACACGCAGCTTGCAGGGGCGCCGGGTTCCCCACCACGGCCCCCCGTGAGCTGGGGGTAACGGGGTTTTATACGTCAGCGGGTTTCACTGAACAGGGTGCTGGACCCGGCACGCTGAGGGTCCTGGTGAGGTGATAATTTTTATTATTTTAATATCATTAGCTTAGGGGCAACTATATGCTAGGAGAGGGAAGGGGGGGGGGGGTTAAAAAGGTCCAGGGACAACTACCCGGCTAGGGGGTTTAAAAAGGCACAGAACAATTCCCGGGTATGGGGGGTTAAAATGGCTCCAGGGAAAACACCTGGCTTTTGGGGGGGGTTAAAAAAGGGTACAGGGGGAATACCTGGCATGGGGGGGGGGAAAATGGCTCAGGGGCAAATACCCCGGCTTAGGGTTAAAAAAGGGTACAGGGAAAACCTGGGTAGGGGGGGTATTAATGGGTACAGGGGGAATTACCTGGCATGGAGGATTTTTTTATATGGTAAGGGGCAACACATGGTACAGAGGGTGTTACTGTCACAGGGGAACTACATTTTCGGAGGTTTACATGGCTACAGGGGAAACCCCACCTGGCAAAGGGGTATTACATGGCTACAGGGGCTACTATCTGGCTACAGGGGGATTCATGGTACAGTGGGTACATCGGTACAAGGGGGCACTATCGGGCTACAAGGGGTTTTAAAACATTTTACGGGGGCGTATTTGGGCTACAGGGGGCTACATCGGGCTACGGGGTTGCTAAATGGCTACGGGGGTTACAAATCGGTACGGGGGGCAGCTATCGGCAAGGGGAAAATTCTTGCTACGGGGGATACATCCACGGGGGGCTACTTCTAATCAGGGGGTATTACATCACAGGGGCACTACGGGCTAAAAGGGGAAACAAAATTGCTCAGGGGGCATTAATACCTGGCTACGGGGCTACTATTGGTTACGGGGGGCTAGTACAGGGTTTTACTGGGGCATATACATGCTACCATAGGATGTGAAATAGATGGGTTTTTGTATAAAGAATTGAAAGTGGTAGAGCATGTGAAAAATTGAGGAGTCTAGAGTATCTTTGTTAATTTTACAGGGGGAGTCGGAGTAGTCGTCATGGCAGCCTAGGACAGATGGAGAAGAAGAAGAAGAGAAAGAGAACAACTCTTCAGAGACGTCTCCTATAAGTCACTAGATATAACTTTACTATAAACATTTCATTTATATGTCTGCAGAGCCTGTGTAAAATCTGGAAACCCCATCATTGTATGATCACTGAATCCCGGGTAATATTGGTTGTAGTATAATTGTTTATATTCAGTAACGGTCACTTTGTATTATTCAGTCACTATGTGGTGGTGATATGTGGTCACGGTGTTGCGGTATTATGCGGTCACTACATGCTGGTGATATGTGGTCTCAGTAGGACATTGGTACTGTTAGCCTGGGATTCTGGTTTAGTGTAGCAGTGTTAAATGGTAACTGTATGACTATTATTTTGTTGTTTTATACGTAGCACATTGTGTTTAAAGCTTTTTGTACATTTTGGCTTTGGTTTATGGTGTTGTGGTGCATTATGTTACGGAGGGGGGGGAGGGGATTTCTTCACCTCGCCCTGAGTGCAAGTTAGCTTAGGAACGGCCCTGTATAGATTGTAGTAGAATAGAGGTCTATGAATGTAGTTCTAGGGTGTAGTAGAGTGGAGGTCTATTAATAAAGTTGTAGTGTAATGGTTGTAACTATTGGGTGTAGTACAGTAGAGGTCTATGAATTTAGTTATAGGGTAATGGTTGTACGTTTAGGGTGTAGTAGAATGGAGGTCTATAAATGTAGTTGTAAGGTAATGGTTATAGGGTGAAGTAAAATGGAGGTCTGTGAAATTAGTTTTAGGGCAACAGTTATAGGGTGAATTAAAGCGGAGTTCTGTGAATGTAGTTGTAGGGTAATGGTTTTACATATAAGGTATAGTAGAGTAGAGTTAAAAGTATGTAGTAATAGGGTAAAGGTTTTAATTATAGCGTATAGTACAGTGAAGGTCTACAAATGTAGTGGTATGGTGACTAGTGTTGAGCGATGCGTTGGCTATCGAGATCGATCGATAGTCGATAGTCGGCCGCTATCGATAAGGTTTTTCGATAGTGAGCGTCGATTATGAGCGATGACCATTAAATTCTATGGGAGAGCAACAACACCTTCATTATTACACCCAAACAAGGCTGGAAAAAAAAGGCGAAATTAACATCCACCCGACAGTCAAATGGTACGGCTACACTTAGGCAACACACTTGGTTATAAAAGCACAGAAAAAAATCACAGACCATTCACTATCCCTTCTTGTCCCACAGCCTGACCCTTAAACCTCACACCCACAAATTAAAAAAAGTGCCAGAAGCGAAGATTTGAACCATCATTTATTTTTGAACGGACTTTGAATACCCGTCCGGGAACCAATGAGCCCCAAACCTGCTGACCCCAGATTTAAAAAGTGCCGCAAAAAGGATCTTTAAACCACCATTTAGTTTCACGGGACATTGACTAACCTGTCCGGGACCGCAGTATGACCTTTTAAACCTGTCTGACCCCCAGATTAAAAAGTCCCGGGAAAAAGGGAGTCTTTTATGTCTTACGTTATGTTTTCAAAAATACACGGTTTTTTTTGCACCTTTCAATTCACCTGTGGGACTATAGAATTGCGTTTTAAGATTTACTGAGCGCGTAAATGAACAAAGCTGGGTGCGCAAAAGAAAAAAACACAAATTTTATTTTTTTCGTATAATACACGGTATTTTTTGCACCTTTAAAATTTCACCTGGGGTGACATAAAATTGCTTTTTTTAAAGATTTACGTGGATGCTGCCAATAACAAAGCGGGGTGCGCAAAACAAAAACACTATTTTTATTTTTTCGTAAATACCGGGTATTTTTTGCACCTTTAAATTTCACCTTGGGGTACTATAAATTGCGTTTTAAGTTTTACGGATGTGCGTCAATGAACAAAGCGGGTGCCAAAATCAAAAAACACTTAACTGTTTTTTTTTTTGGTAAAATACACGGATTTTTTGCCCCTTTAAATTCCCCTTTGGGTGAATATACAATTCTTTTTTAAGATTTACGTAGAGCGCGTCAATGAACATGCGGGGTTGGGGCAAAAGTAAAAAAAACACGTAACTTTTATGTTTTGATATAATAAACGTTATTTTTTGCACCTTTTCAATTCACCTGTGGTGAATAAGAATTGCGTTTAAGTTTTTATTTAATGCGGCAATGAAAAATGCTGGTGGCAAAAGTCAAAAAACACGTAACTTTTTGTTTTGAAAAAAAAACAAATTTTTGCCCCTTTAATTCACGTGGTGAATATAAATTGCTGTTTTAAGATTTATGGACGCCCCAAGAACAATGCTGGGTGCCCCCCCCCAAAAGGTAAAAACATGTAACTTGATTTTTTTTCGACAACACGGTATTTTGGAAAACAAACAACCTTTTCTGACACAAGATTGCGGGATTTAATTTAACTGCAAGGGAATATCAACAGCACAGTGTAAGGGGTAAAATTAACACCTTCTGAAATTATACTGATAATAAAGTGGATTTTCCCGCTAACAAAAGAGACCTGATTACAGAAATGAGGAAAACCCCAATAAAAGTTCAGGCTCCAATATCCGGGAAATATTTAAATACAAACTGTTAAAATAAAGAACTCCACTACAATCTACACTAAGTCTTGGTAACTTTATCCAGTGTTTTTTTTAAATAGATAGAGCTTGTCTGTTTTTCGCCCGTGGGCCCCCCCCCCCCCCCCCCGCTCCCAATCCGCCGTGAAATTTCAGCGGTAGATGCTGCTTTAAAATTCCTAGTAACAAAATAAAATGTTCAAATCTCTAATCTAACTAAATTGGAAAGGGATCACAGCTAATAGTAGAGGTTTTTTCGTGCAGAAAAGACTAATTTTCGCTGAGCTGTTGGCCACAGGCAGAACCAGGTCCTATCCTTAGAACCCCTGAGAGACACTGAGGCGAAACAGGAAAACCCGGGCATGAAAACGAAGTCATTGTTTTCCAGCCAACGCAACCATCACATCCCCGCATACGTCGCACACCATCTCACCCTGTCTATTCTGTAAACTGTTTCTGGCCGCCAAAATTTACAGAAGCGCCCAAAAAACGCACTTAAAAGATGAGCAAATTTTAACCCTTTAAAAATTTTGCAATCCGGAAAAATTTATCACCATAAAAACCTTGCCGTTTCAACTTTTTCGAAAAAAATCGTCCAACACAAAAGTGACGGTTGTAGTTAAAGGGTGTAGTAGAGTGAAGGTCTTTTAATATAGTTGTATGGTGATGGTTATAGTTGTAGGGCTGTAGTAAGGGTGTAGTAGAATGGAGTTCTATGTATGTAGTTGCAGGGTGTGATAGAATGGAGTTCTATAAATGTAGTTTTATGATAATGGTTTTTGTTATAGGTGTAGAAGAGTGGATTTTTAAAAGTAAGTGACAGGTTTACTTAAGGGGGTATACAGTGAGTTTTAAAGAATGAAACTGTAAGGAATGGGTTTTTCCTATAGGTACAGTAAGTATTCCATGTATGAGTTTTAGGTAATAGTTGTACTTTTTGCTTTTGTAGATAGAGGCTAAGGGGTGTATTGTAGGGTAAAGAATGTACTTATAGGGGAGTCATAGGGTTAGACGGAAAAGTTTTTTTGTATTTAGTTCTAGGTAACCCCGTTTCCTTTAAATTTAAAAGGTAAGTGGGGGTATGTATGTATTGTGGGAATGGGTTGTAGTTTTAAAGGGGGAAATAGAATGGAGTTCTTTATGAGTTGTAGGGGGCAATAAGTAAATTCAGTATGCTTGGGAATGGTTTTTATCATAGAATTAGTAAGTGTATAGTAATGGAGTTCATAATGCACTTGTAGGAGTGGTAGATGGAGATTATTTATTTTTTTAGGGTAATGGTTGTACCTGTAGTAGCATAGAGGTCTACATATCTATTTGAAGGGTAAAAATTGTACTTATACAGTATAGGAGAGTTGAGTTCTGTGTATTTAGTTCTAGGGTAATGAATGTACTTATAGGGTGTAGTCATAGGGTATAGTACGGTAGAGTTTTATGTATTTAGTTCTAGGGTAATTATAGTCATACGGTATAGTAGGGTAGAGTTTTATGTATTTAGTTCTGGGGTAATTTCTGTACTTATAGGGTATAGTAGACTGGGGGTGTATGTATTTAGTTGTTGGTTTATGGTTGTAGTTATAGGGCATAATGGAGTAGAGTTTTATACATGTAGTTGTAGGGTACAATAGAGTACCCTACAACTACATGTGGAGTGGAGGTCTAAGAATTAGTTTAGCATTCTGGGAGTATTTGCAGGAGAGGAGGTTGCAGATGTTTAAGGATAGGATTGTTGGCTGTACTTGTAGCATATAGTTTTAGGGTGAAGTAGAACATTCACAATGTAGGTTGCATGAAATAGTTGTAGGGTAGGATTGTGTATTGTAGATTTGCTTAAATAGCTCTCTGGTTAGTTGTAGAGCAGTTCTGAGGAATGTGTAAAAAAAATTGGGTTTGGGAGATCCTGAACCCAAATCCTATTAAAGTCTATGGGGGAAAAAATCTGCATGTGTATTTTTGCCTCTACATAGCACCTACAAGAGCCAAATGCCTCCAAGTTGCATAGGAACACCACCACATATCTGTGGAACATCTGGGGGTACAACTGGATCATATATGGGGAACCCCAGGATTAGGGTTAGTAATTAGTAGTAGTTTTTTATAATATGAGGGTAACTAGTTTTAATAAAGTCTGTTTTTACATTATTTTAAAATGTATTTTTTAACAGCTAAAGTGGGGCTAAAGTAAGTTTTGTAATTCTGTCACTTTTCGGTCATGGACGTTTACATATAGTATAAGTGATATAAAGTTTTAGGGTTTTAGGAGGTAGGCCTAAAAGTTGTGGTTTGAGCTGTTAGTATTCATTTTAATAGTTTTATTTTGTGTGTATTATTATTATTTAATTTTACAAATTGTTGCTCCCATTAGGTAAGGAAATACTTTTTGTGGGGCATTTTACGTAATTTATTTATTTTTTTTTTTTTCAACCATCTCTGTCTTTTCACTGGAAAGCCAGCTATTGCTGACAGCTGGCTTTCCAGTCATGCAGCTCTCTGTCCCTGCAGAGTTTAACAGCTACCACCTAGATAGTAGTCGACAGGCGGTTGGCAAGCAGTTAAGGATGGAACTATTTTTTGAGCCATTACCTCTTAATTTTTATGTCTATATAGACGTATTAGGGGTTTTTGTTTTGATGAAAAAGGCTATTGACCGAACCATATGATGTACTTTGTGGGGTGGGATATGAAAAAAAAAATCACAATTGGAATAATAATGTGGTGGGTTTGTTTTTACAGAGTTTACTGTTCAGTATAAAAGACATGCTGTCTATATTCCACACGTCGGTACAATTCCAGTTATTTCAGATAGTTATAGTTTCTGTTATGTTTCAGTACTTTTGAAAAAATTTAACTTTTTAATTTCTATAAATTTGTACTGTAGTGCTATTTTCTGCGATCAGTTTCTATTGATACCAGCTTTTTGATAACTTTTTATTCTAATTTTTGGGGGATGGAAAATGAACATAAAACTGCTATTTTGAGGTAGGGAATATTTTTTCTACAGTGTTTTTGCCGTGTTTTTAAATACATATATATATAGTATACCCTTTATGTGTAACTTTTTTATGTTTTTATTATCTTATTTGTAATATGGAGGGTGTTTTGAATATTTAATATGTTATTATTTATTTTGAAAACTTTTTTTTTCTTTTACTGATATGTTTAGTCCCCCTAACGTAGTTGACCACTAGGTGGTACAATTTCTTGTACACAGTCTTACAATATGAATATGTTGCATAGGAGTGTACTAGAAGGGTTCCCTATTACACCCTGTGGTAGGCGTAGTTACAAAGCAGCCACCAAGACATTCATTAGACCCCCGTCTGACACGGCAACCACTTGACACCCTGTGATATTGTCACACGAAGGTCGATTTGGGACCAGAACAGTGCAGCCACGATCGCTGTAGTCTAAAGGGTTAAAATGCTTGGTTGAGTGTTATCTTCAATCCTTCCTGTCTGCTAGCGGCAGGTCCTAACTATAATTAACAGCCGGTACCTGTCACGTATGGAGTGTACTCAGCTTAACCCCTTTAGGCTATAATTACAAAGCACAGGAATACCATCGGGTTTTCAGCAATTTTAGTATTTTGAAACCATTGAAAATCTGGTGGTACACTGTGCTGCATAGACAGCAATGAAAGACCTGTTCTATAGTCTAAAATCCGGTGGAATATGCAACATGTTGTATATTCCGCTGGATTCCACTCTGATTTGCCATCAGAGACAGTAAATCCGAAAACCGTCTGAGGCTTTACACAAATCTGCGCTAAAAAACGCGGTCCTGCCACGGTCCAGCAATGTTAAAATGACGTCGGATTTCGGGAATAGGGCCTGTGATCACAGTGTCATTGTCGCGCCTGTGTACTGAGGGGGTTGAAGGCAGAAGAATTTTTAAATTGAAGCCAGGAGGCCCATGTCCTAACCAGTAACCTGGCCTGATCTTCCGTGGTGGCTAAGAGCTCTTTCATATAAACATGGGAGACCTCAGTGAACCAATGCTCGACAGAGGGTGGATCAGGCGATTTCCAACGCTTGGGAATAACCGTTTTCGCTGCCTGCAATAAATGTCTGAGGAGGGATTTTTTATAAGTGGAAGCCCCTAAGTCAAACATGAACAGTAGGGCCGCTTCCGGATAACCAGACCCGAGATTTCCTTGAGTATCTCATATATCGCTGTCCAGAAGTCTGCCAGGGAAGGGCATTCCCACCATATATGGAGCATGGTTCCTCTAGAGGATCCACAACGCCAGCAGGCCTCAGGAACCTGCAGGTACCATTTATGAAGTAAATGAGGAACCCTATACCATCGGGATAGAATTTTACAACTCGTCTCCTGAGCCTTCGTCGCTACAGCAGTTTTATGGGAAACACTGAAACATTTATGCCACTGCACGGGAGAGAACTGCTTTCCCAGATCCTTCTCCCAGGCAGCACAGTATGAGGGGAGCTCTAACTGGTCGCTAGTAGAAAGTTCCTGATAAATTATGAAGATAGAATGTCGTGGAGGTGAATGCTGGAGACATATTTGTTCAAATTTGGTGAGAGGTCTTTGGGCATTGAAGGTGTTGCCCAAAGAGGATAAAAAGTGCTTCAATTGGACATATTGAAAAGCAGAAGAGGCTTGAGCAGTAGATCCAATTGGCAGCCTTGAGAGTGGGTGAAACTGACCCCCTGCCTCAACGGTATTTTGTCATATGCCAGGTAGACCTAGCCTTAACAACATAGAACATTTGTGTTCTTATTGGGGGTTGGGTGCATTTAGAGTTTTCTATGAAGGTTTAATTTTTTTTCCCCATGCTCCTGGAAATGAGTAATATGTTAGGCTGGGTTCACAGAGTGTATTTTGATGTGTATTTTACAGAGCTGAAAGGAAAAAAGATTTACGAGCCTTTCCATTATGCTCTATGTAGATTTGTAAATTTCATTCCTGATTTTGGCTTACAATCAGCGCTGCAAAATATGTGTAAAAAAACTCTGTGTGTGAACCAAGCCTAAATGTATAGTATATACCCTCCTAATACAACCACCCTGTTTAACAGCAGGGCTGAAAATGCAAAAGAAGTTATGTAAGGAAATCCAAACACTATAAAGATGTCAAAAAGCATTTTTTTAGGGAATTAATATAAAATAAAACATGTATTAATGAGTCATAGGTCTCGTTACTGTAGCATTAGGCAATATGTATGAAAGTTTCTCACTGCAATTTACAAATGTGAGACACATGTATGTGCCAAAAAGTGACGCATAAATTTGTATGCACCATCATTTGTCTCAGCCTCACCAATATAAAATTGGTATGGATTGGTACAACAGTTTAGCGCCAAATTTATTATTATGTCATAACAAAATGTGCCGCCAAACTGTTGTACCAATCCATACCACTTTTATAGTGTCGAGACTGAGACAAAGTATGGTGTGTACACATTCATATGAATCTGGTGCAACACAGCCCTATAGAATTTGTGCAAACAAAAGTGTTGGGTCTGTCACAGCATGTGGGTCTGGCAGCATGTGCCAGATTTTTGCATAGGACAGTACTCATGTTAGAGGCATTGATCCTATGCAAGATAGGAACTGAGGCCCTGAAATTACTTATGGCAGCCCTGATGACAGATATTTTTTAAAAGGAATATTTAAAAAAAAACAAAAAAACATCCACATGCATCGTACTATAAATGAATGTAGATTTTAGTGCGGCTATCAGAATCCAACAGACCTGCGATGTGTGAATTCACTCCTAGAGTATCTTTGCTTTATTAGTCATTGTCTATGGCAATAACCAGGGCTGTGGAGTCGGAGTCGGAGTCGTGGAGTTGGAGTCGGAGTCGGTGGCTATTTTGCAGGAGTCGGAGTCGTCATAAAAGGGACCGACTCCGACTCAAAAAATATATAATAAGTTGGTCCAGTTAGTTCCATGTAAAGAGCAAGAGGCAGTGCTACTGCTCCCATATCTTCAGCCTTATCACATGAGGAGTGTAATTGATGACATGGAGCAGGCAAAGCGCTGCTCCAGGGGAAAAGATTCTGCTCCCATGGCAAACGGATTTCAGCAAAATGTTTCACCTGCTTTCAAAGAAGTAGAAGAGTTCATCCATTCATCAAAACTGACTGTGGCTGAGGCAATTCCTTTATATCCTGACATTGTTAGAGATGTTGCCCCTGTGGTCACCGCTTTGCCCCCAACCCAAGTTAGTGTAGAGAGGCCGTTCTCTAGCCTAGAAATAATGAGATCAGATGTGAGGTCATGTATGCAGGATCTGATGGAGGCAATACTATTTCTCAGAACAAATTCAGAAACTCCACAAATGTTCCTGCAGTGTTTTGCATATTTACAATTTTTTTGTGTCCTAAAGTCATATCCAATAAATATATTTTACACTGACAAGAAAAATGATAACAATGGTTTGAACTTGTGGCTTTCAGGCTCCATATCTCACCATCCACTACAGCTTTGTACATGAGGCCACTGTAATTTTATATACAGTCATCTTAAATGTTATACATAAATTTGACTTGCAAGTATTTAGCATCTGCTTAGTTATAGTTTTGCTCCTAAAAATCAAAGTGTTAATTTTTATTATTTTGTTAGTATTTGGTAAATCCACCTTTGGCTTTCAGCACTGCCTGAATCCTTCTGGGCTCTGGATCAGATTCAAGCAGGTCTTGACTAAAATCTGATCCCAGGTCTCTTCTATACGTTCCCAATGTTGGTGCAGTCTGGACTTGGATACAAATACAGCTTTTTCTTCAACTCTACTCACAAGTGTTCAAAAGATCAAAACATTGTTACCATTTTGCTAGTCAGTGTTTGTTCTTACTAAATAGCTTCATTATTGTATCATAAGGTGATAAACAGCCTGATGGGACCATTTTACTGCAGTAAAGTTATCACTTAAACATGCGCCGTGTATGAGGGAGTCGGAGTCGGAGGTTTGAGAAATTGAGGAGTCGGAGTCGGAGTCGGGGCTTCGGCTTGCCGACTCCACAGCCCTGGCAATAACAGTCATAAAGATTTTTACACTAAAAGAAAATCTTTTTCCTCCAAGCAAAAAAGATGGTTCTTATATGAAACTTCATCTACATAGTGTAAAATATCTGCCAGTAAAACACATAGTGAGAAGTAGCAGCCCTTGCCTGACCTTGGTAATAAGCACAGATAAATCATAAACTAAGAAATGGTATTATTTGCAATTCATATAGAGTCAATGAAATGGAAAATTCTGCATGTTAATTTATCAAACATGAACCCTACAGTCTATGTGCGGCGGGGCTGTATCTACATCATACCACGATGGGTGAGCAGTAATGAAATAGTTAAGTAAGAGCAGCCTTACTGGAATATCTGTAGCAGGCGCCCATCTGAGGTGCAGCGCTGGGTGTAAGCAGACATACAGAAATCTATATTTCATTTCAGATTAAAGTAGAATAGTGTGACCGCTGTTCTGTGTCTTATCGTTATGGGTTGTTTTTTTTTCCTCTGCTCTAGGGTAATCACACTTTTTTTCTCCCGCTGAAATAAAAAATAACATTGGCGAGGTGTCAGGGGAGTGATATGTTTTCGCTTGCGCTCAAAGCTTGTTTAAGCTCTGTCTCATTAGCCGATATTGACAGAGGACCTGATATTTTTTTTTCCATACAAAGTTTATAGAACTCTAATCCTAAAGTGGCAGGAAATCACCTCAAGGTCAACAGTAGGATTTCAAGGTCGTTACTTCTGGTGATTTGTAACCCAAGCCTTGAGTCTTATTTTCATTTCTCTCTGATTTGCTATGGATTTGTCTGCCTGGTGTTCTCTGAATACACACTCCTTGCTATTTACCGTCCATCTTTTCTCCGCTCTGTGGCGCCTTACTAGGTAAACAGTGGCTACAGACGCCCGCTTTCTTCAGCAAATATAATTAAGCTGCTTGGGGGCATTGTAAAAAAAAAATAAAAAATTAAGGATACAATAGTCCTCTCTCAGGGATTCATTTTATTAGATCAGATAGCAGTTTATGTTCAAAGGGTGAAAGTGAATCAAGATGCAGCCTCTGTGGGAAAAAAATCAAGAAATGAGCCAAAGAGCAAATATTGCAGAGAAATGGAAACATTTTTTTTTTAAAATGAAAGATGGTGATTTTATACCTGTAGGGATAGGTTTCCCATGTAACCATTTAATCTGAATAATTATATTAAAAATCTAATATTAATGGGGGGTCTGGGTTTAAAAATTCTAAATAAATCACTAGATTTTGGTGCATACAGCACTATTTAATGTATGATCACTGCTCCATTACTATAGTATGACCAGTGAGTCCCAGCTTTGTGATAGTCATTCTAAGTAGTCAGAAACATACCTTAATGTATAATCAAAGGCTCAGTATTTCACTGCATCTCTTCACAATGCTATAAATTGCATCCTAGCTTGTAGTTTTGCTGTCCATAGCATGCAGTAGGACATACTACCATGTATAACCATCTTAGAGGGCTTGTGTCCTCAAAGAAAGTGTTACTGGCTCAGTCAGAGTCAAACTAAAAGAAATTTTGAGAGCCCTGCTTTTATATGTACAGGACATGAGCTTATCCACTTAAAGGGGTTGTCCACCTATTTTTTTTTTTTTTTTAAATAAGTCATTTTTGCTACTGTACTACATTTTTTTAAACAAACATACCTTTGTAGTCACCCCTGTTTAAGCAATACCACTGCCAGTTCTCTCCTTGGGTCTTCTGTTAACTTCTTGGTCATGGCAGTCGGAACATCACTGGCGCTACCACTGATTGGCGGTTACATGACACTTCCTGACATCACTAAATGGTGGTCAGGCAATGTCATGAGATCACTGCATCACTGATGTTCCAACTGCTTGGATCAGGAAGACAACTGAAGACCTGAAGAGAGGACCAGCAACGGCATCGCTGGAATAAGAGTGACTACAAAGGTGAGTATGGTATTTTATTAACTACAACACCAGCAATCAAACTAGGTGGACAACCCCTTTTATCATTGCACATGCAGGGTTCAATAGAATATCTAGTGATTAGTCCTTAAGTCAGTTCCAAATGAGGTTGTCTTCTGCTACACATTTGTGGCCTTGCAGCTGTATGTTATGAGTATATTATTGTCTCTGAGCTTGGTCCCACCATAGGATACTTTGCTACTCTAGTGGGCCATACCGACTCTGGGCCTAGCAAACAGATGAATTAGGTTCAACACTGATATGAAAATGGAGGTTGCAGCTAGCCATGCATTATTCTTAAAGGGAAAATGTAGGCTATACAAATGAAGTAATATATGGACCACCTTGGTCAGCCAGAGAAAGACTACTCTGTTACCCATTCTCCACACTGGGGGGTCCTGCACTTGGACTCTTCCTAAGGCTATGTTCACACGGCTTAAATTGGGACGTATTTTGGCCCGTATTTTGCGCCATACTGCGCTCAATACGGGGCGAGATACGTCCCAGTTATTATGGTAATCCATAGTTCTCATAGAGAACTATGGATTATGCCTCCTCTCCCTGGGCGCACCATACGCCGCGGCGGGGGATAAGTGACATGTCAATTACTAGCGGTGAATACACACCGCTAGTAATGAATGTCTATGAGGCTGGCGGACTGACGGTTCCCGCCCCCCCCCCCCCCACACACACACACACACACACACATTGCGGTAGTCGGCGCGAGCTCCCGAAGCCCCGGCGTAATTGCGGGGCATAATTATGCCCTGCAATTATGCCGTGTGAACATAGCCTAACAGAACATATATGTAGGGCTTATTTTCATCACACAACCTTTAGGATATGTTCACATGGCTTATTTAGCCGCATATTAAGCGCAATACGCGGCGAAATGCGTGCTGAAATATGCTGCTAAATAAGCCATGTGAACATCCCTAAAGGTTGTGTGATGAAAATGCGAAATGCACGCCGTAATTATGGTAATTCATAGCTCTCATAGAGCGCTATGGATTACGCGTCATCTCCCCGTATTGTACGCCCGGGGAGAGAAGTGACATGTCAATTGTTCGCGGCGATTACGTGCCCCCGTCAATGCATGCCCCCCCCCCGTGCTTTGGAATTACGCAGAATTACGTGTTTTGGGGGTTCCACAACACACAACGTTTTACGGCGCCTGCTATACGCACCGCAATAAGCCTTGTGAACAAACCCTTAGGGTGACATGTATGAACCTGGCGCCAACTTACCAGTTCTACCTGTGGTTTTAATAGTGTACAATCAGACAGTATGTATGAAAGTGTCTCACAGCAGTATGTGTCCTGTTCTACGCCAAAAGTAGTCTCAGCAATGCCACTTTTAAACAAGAATGGATTTGTACAACAATTTCGCACCAAACCATTGCGTATTTTTGGGGCATTGTGCGATTCTGGCGCAACATACCCCTGCATTTTTGCTGCATTCAAAAGTGTCATGTCTGGCGCAGATTTTGGCGCACAACGGTTCATACATCTACAGAACAAGACTAAGACAGTTTGTTTGGCTCAAAGCACTAAAAAATATGCCGTAGCCCCGTTCATACATGTCGCCCTCAGTGCATAAGTTCAGCATCAATGGGATGTGTCACATGCCAATCAAATTCAAAACTCTGCCTTCTAGTCCTCGGTTGCTTCTTAGCAGTAGATTATGAACCATCACTTGGTGATTGCTGGCGCCATACTTCAGTGTTGGTGATTGCAGTTTACTCTCCCCTTCAATACCATGTCCTGTAGTAAGCCTGAGATTTCCCTGAATATAGAAGAAGCTGAGAATGTCAGTGGGGGCTGAGGTTTTACAGGAAGCAGAGCGAGGGCAGACAGAGTGCGCTCTGTGGTTTCTCCTTGCCATCTTGTTCTGTGTTTTATTGCTGCTGCAGAAATATTTGGTTTTGACATTGATTTTACAGAACGTCTGAAAAGGGATGGCCCGACAGGTGGATAACCAGGAAAATGGATGGCAGCTGGAGGCTCATAAGGGACATGTGTGAGGAGATGGGACACGTGACATTGGTAGCCTTCTTACTTAATGCCCATTAATGCTGGGAGGGGGCAAGGCACCTGCTCCCTGAAGTCTGCGAGTGGCTGAATACTGGGTTATGTCAGGCAGCAATTAGAGTTTAGAGGGGAGATAACAAAGTGCACATTAGCCCATTACAAGATGGATCATAAAATACATAAAACACTGCAGTTTTATTTCCATTTCTAAAATTTGTTACACTGTCAATCACTCATCATGACCCTACTGGTGGGTAAAACCAAGAATGTTCTCATTCACTGATTGGATACAGAGATTTTGATAATAAGAAATACTAAGAAATCATAGGGCCACATGTATGAACACTGTCTAGGTCTAAGACTTCCTTGTTGCCCATAGCAACCAATCAGAGCTCCTCTTTCATTTCATATAGTGCTCTGAAAAAATGAAAGGGGAGCCCCAATCGGTTGCTATGGGCAACAAAGAAAGTCTTATTGCTATACAGTTTTCATACATGTCCCCCAAAATGTCTAATAGGAGGCAAGGTATAGTAGGAGAATGGTAATTGTAAGCTATGCTGCATTATATTAGTATTGCAGTACACTCCAGAGGGGATCAAATCCACTTATGGTACCCTAGGGGGAGTACAATATCAAACAAAAATATAAATAAAAGTAGTTAAAAAATAGTTAAAGATTAAAACACTATTCTTTTCCTATTTTACTATTTTACTTATCCTCATGTATGAAAACTGTCTAGGTGTAAGACTTTCTTTGTTGCCCATAGCAACCAGTTAGAGCTCCCCTTTCATTTCATATAGTGCTTTCATGAGCGGGGAGAGGAGACGTAATCCATAGTTCTCTATGAGAACTGTGGATTATCGTAATGACTGGGACATATTTCAGCCGTAATTTGCGCCGTACTGCGCGAATTACGGACTGAAATCCGTCCCAAAATAAGCCGTGTGAACATAGCCTTAGAAATAGACAGTTTTCATACATGTCCCCACTGTTTTATATGTATTCTTGTCAGTGTTCTCAATGTCTGTATGCACTGCTACAGGGTATTTTACATTAGTTACATTTACAAAACATGGGAACAGCACACACATAGAGTGAGGTCTTGCTCGGTATTAAACCTGAACCAGGGCACTGCAAGGCATCACTGCCACCATATGCCCAATTAGTGGAAGTTTAAGGGATTACATGATCTTATTCTGTCCACTTCATGGCTTGTGAGAGCAGAGTATTATCACACCGGGGAAGGATCACTTCTTCTAGGGACAAGTAAAAGAGATCATGTACACCACAGGCCTCTGCCAGCGGTGGTAATAATCCAGGATGAAGGACCCTCTTCCCTCCTCATCGCCTTATTAAATGTAATAATACATAATGGGCAGATGTTACTTTATCACAGCCAGATAAAGCCGGCAGCCGTTAGCCATACAGCGTTACTGGAATTTGCTGCAGGCGACAGTAGGACCCATGTAGAAATTGTAGAATTGGCTATATAGAAGTAAAATACAGGATTCCTCAGCTACACATCTATCAGGAGAGGACGCATCATTGTCATAGCCGGTTTATTATCAGTAGGCTTCTATGATACTAGTTATATATTATACTAGTAGTATAATGTTGTACCGTGTTAGCCATAGAAATTAGTAGAATGGTGAATAAATCGAGCAATACTTTTTAGAGGCTGAGTATATTTGATGGTGAGCTTTCGAGAGTACTAGCTCTCTTCTTCAGACATGATGTTATACAAGAAACTAAAAAATAACAGACTTTTTATACACAATAGACATGGACCTTCAAAGGAACTTAGAATCTTTAAAAATAATAAAATGCAATATCATGGAAACTTGTGAGGTGTGACGGAGGGGTCAGTAATTCTTGTTATCTGTTTGAAATATACTCAGCCTCAAAAAGGTATCGCCTGATTTCTTCACTCTTCTACTAGTTATATACTGAATTTTGGGACCCAACAAAGTACAAATATTTATCAATATTACACCCTAAGGCCAGGTTCACACAATGTTTTTTGCTCACTTTTTGACACGCAAAATGCATGTTTTTTGCAATTAGACGTCAAAATGCACCCTAAAAACATGGGATAAGGTTTCCATAGAATTTAATGGGAATAAGCCTGTATCAGGCACACAGCTGTATACTTTTGCACACCATTTCCACCATTATAGGCTGTGTAAAAAAAGTGGAAGTGTATTACCGGTGTATAACTGCGAAAAGATCATCAAAAACAATGGTATTTCCCGTGCTGCAAAAAATGCATGGAAATAAGCTTCAAAAATGTGTACCAGTAGACACATTAAGTACAAAGCGCATGAAAAAGAGTGCACAGAAAACAAACTCCTGTGAAACAAGTATCTATCCTACTGCAAAATGTAATGGCGTGTGAACATACAGTGGGGAAAAAAAGTATTTAGTTAGCCACCAATTGGGCAAGTTTTTCCACTTAAAAGATGAGAGAGGCCTGTAATTGACATCATAGGTCGACCTCAACTATGAGAGACAATATGAGAAAACAAAACCAGAAAATCACATTGTCTAATACAGTACATAGATTAAATTCATGCCACGTCACAGATGTAAAGAACAGGGCACACACTTGGTCGGCTCCCAATGCTCCTTCTCACCACAGCATAGAGTTCAAGGGTTCTCTACATGCTCAACAATGTTGGAATGATGGATCTATGTATGGACGGCCAGCAGATTTTCAGAGTATGCTGCGTTATCTCACCTGGAGTGCAGAAGCATGGTGATGGCCACATTGCTGCATCACTGAATATTATTTTATTATTAGTTTTTATTAATTTTTATTTTGCAGCAATATATAGTGGCAGGAGCTGAACTATTGCTCTTGATAAGAAAATGCCATTGTATGAGTCTTTTTTACAAGAACTAGTGCACTGTTCTCAGTGTAGATCTTACCTGGCTCTCGACCATTGCTTTCACATAAGCCAGTGCTTTGCAACCAGCTGGTAACTCAAGAAATCCAGCAGTGTCTGTTGACGCTCATGTAATTCTACTGCCACCAAGTGACTAAAAGTACAAAGACGACCTATTTTTATAGTGTTTTAGTAGTGAAGTATTGTAAGTGTATTCTTGTCCGTTTTTAAATTTTGCGATGTCTAATCGCTTATGATGCATCGATTCCTAGAAAACTGTCCCTGAAGAATCCTTACACACAGGAGTCTTTCACCCCCAAAAAGTAATCAGTGATGAGCATCGTGCATATTTCTCATAAGCTTCATCCACCTCACTCCTATACTGATGTGCAGCAGAACATTGGCTCTGATTTACTACAATATGCATTACACTTATCTCAGCGTGATAGAGAGATAGTCAATTTGATGAGCAAAGATTTAATGGCTTAGACATATGTTTGCCCACCCCTGGGCGAGGGATTTTTTTACATTTAGACTTTTATTTACATTCTAAATATACAGTAACAAATTGCACAAAAAGTGCAGAAGAAAAATAGGGGAGTGTGACCAAAAAAGCTGAAAAATGTAGTTGATAACATAAGGAAATACACATTCTGGTTACAGTATGACCCTAATCTGAAGCAGGAGGTTAGCATGTAGGCATCAACTACACGGATGACAGACAGGTGTAGTTGTATTGAGGGAGATCAATAATATTAGAAAAATGGACTGAAAATCTAACCAAGAAGAGTCCAGTGATTAACATGAGATACTGTGGAGACATGACCAGAATTTCTAAAGGTTTTGAGAGAATCAGAGTATGTGAGGACACGTCATAGGCAGTGGCAGCACAAAGGAAATCACACTGCTAATGCAAAGGGAAAAAATCTTAAAATCCATTTCTAATTTGGAGGAGAAATAAGAAGTGGTAACAAGTCAAGAGAATGTGTCTCCAGTAACGGGAAAATATGATATTGAAAGATGTCTTAAAGGGGTTGTCTTACTACATTTATTAATCTTACCTCAGTCCTATTTTCTTGATTTCACTTTGAATTCAGGGACGTGTTTACTGGCTTCCACAAGGCTGCAGTAGAAGCCAGGTCTGTAGCTATAGCAACCAGTGCTGGCAGTCTATCAGGAGCGATCAGACAGGTCTGTAGATATAGCAACCTGAGGAACTGATGCAGCCCATACAAGAGGGGATATCTAGGAATAGGTAGGGCACTGCTAATGGACAAATATTGCAAAGTGACTTGTTTTTTCAAGCTCTTTAACATAAAAAGTAATCGTTGTAGTGAGACATCCCCTTTAAGTGTCCATTGGAAAAATCCATTGCAGAAGTAAGCAGCGATGCCCTTGGATTTCTACAGCAAGTTCTGACTTGACATGCATCAGTGTTCAGATTAGCCCCATTTAATGGGGTTACTCAACGTCTCATGTACCCAACAAGCTTTTCATCCGAAAATGCCATCCTGTGTACCAGAAAAGGCCTTCATTGCTAAAACATGACAATAAGTGACAGGTCACTAATTTTTTTTGCATCATGGATTTTATTTCCACAAACAAAAAATCTGTTTTGTAGTTTATAGAATGAACAAAAGCGCAGATCTCCATTCACATTAAATCTTGGCATGGAGTGCATTCCAGTGTGTTTCATTGTGACATACCCAAGATGTTCTTATTAAAGAACCCTGTGTATGGGAAAGCCCATTAGCTCTCAATGAGAAATTATTCTCTTCTATAGAAGATTACACAACTGCAGACTCAGTTGTATTTACTAGACTGTGCCACGATGGCACTAGGAATGGAAGGTGGATCCTCTGGTCACTCCATAGAGTTGGCGTGACCTACACTGGGGAGCAGAGTGTAATGGGCCCTTTGTCCACGCCGGAGCCCGCCGCACAGCGGGGCGAACTTTGCTGCAGGGAATTCCCAGGGTTGCTACCCCCAACGCATGTCCTCATGTGGGATAGTGGGCCAGCCTCACTGTGTTTTCCAAGTAAAATCCCATGCATGACAGTTATGAAATGTTTCTTTGTATTCTACTGTTTGACCACAAGATGTCGCTATGTCCAGTTTCCAATATACGCAAATGAGGGACATGGTATAAGACTGGCACATCGTAGTAGCCATTTTGAGAAGCTGCTGAGACTCAGGGGAGAGCAGACAGAGACAGTTGAGCTAAAGGAGCCAGGATTCACAGTCGTTCCAGGGACAGAGGAGAGCCTGACTGTCTATACAGACGCCATCACAGAGAGAGAGAGAGAACTCCTGGACAAGAAGGACAAGCTGCCAAGATAGAGAGGACTGTCTGGAGCCAGATCATCCACTTCATCCACAAGGATCTGCACCGGAGGACAGGAATTGCCGGCCATCTTTAAGGTACCTCAGCGGATGCGTGCACGCCAGCGAGCTCAGGACTGTGAGAAGGCCTGAAATTAGTTTAGTTAGTTTAGGCTCAGTTACAGGCCAAAGGAGGGTTTCCCAGATACATCCTCCTGTTCAGGACTTGGAGAGTTTGCTAGCGTACCATTAGCTACTTGAACCGGTTCATCTGTGAGGGAAAGTTTGTGTCACATGTGTAATTGGGAAGGGAAGTGGGTAAATCCATTCAAGCTGTGTAAGCTGCTGTGCTGCACCACGAGCCCCTGCAACCGACACCACACACAATTGTTCCCGTTGGTGCTTACGGTATTAAAAAGGTAAGGAGTTTATCGCCTTTCCGAACCCCACGGTTAGGTAAAGTTACCAGGCATCCAGAGAATACACTTCTGGCGGCGCGCTGTGCAGCCCAGGGGCCCGGGATACGTATTTGTAAATCTGTATTTGGGGGATCTGTTCACCATCTTGTTCCAGAAAATTCAGTAAAACAAACTGCTGTTGAGCTGGTGTTGGAGTCGTGTTCTTTGTCTGTGACTTCGCTGTATTCCGGTAAACCTGCCCTCGGTACACGGCTTACACTCACAGTGACAGCCAAATCAGGAGGCGTAGACATAGAGCTGGATGGAATGTGGAATAGAAGCTAGGATGGACAGACCTGACAGAAGCAGCACGTTGTGGATGAGTTCAGACATGACAGGCGCAGACAGGACCAGAGACGCAGACTGTAGTGTAAAAAGGATTCATCAGGGAGCACACAACAGGACATCACTAAGGAACAGGCACCAACAACTGTGTGCAGACGCCAATAAAGGGAATCCCTGAAAAGCCCCTGCCCAAATTCCATAGGTGGAGAATTACCTGCAGTAGCTGGCCCTTTAAATACAGGAGAATAGCTCGCGTGCACCCATATTGCCCGGAAGGGAAAGTGTATCCAGAAGCAGAAAGAGACAGAGCAGTGCGCCGATCAAGGAGAAAACAGGATGGGGCTGGGTGAGTATGAGCGTAGTGGAGTGAGCGCTGGGAGCCGGTGTGCTTGCGGTCTGAGGCCTGCACAACAACACGAAGTGTGCCAGGAGCAAGGTGGCGAGTGCGACCGTGGTCCAGAAGTAAGATCACAGTGCACAGCCTTACAGGCCGTCAGTTGACTAGAGAACTGCAAGAAGGAGTTCCTGAAAAACAGAATCAAAAAATTATTTTCTATTTCATCCTAGCTTCTGACTTAATGGTGGACTTTCCCTTGGATGTGTTTAAGCCTAACTTTAAAGCCACGCTACCCTATAACTCTGCAAGAAAGATGCTCTGGTTAAGGAAATGGGCAGGAGATGTCCATGATGATTTTTGTGCCTCTGGTCTTTAATTAGAGAATATTTTCATCTCCTAATAGCAATAAGGGAGCCTCTTATTCTCAACGATGAAAAAAAAAATTGGGCATTTCATTTCAACGAAGAGCAATTACCTAGAAATAGGACTTTCATGTCATTAGGGGATCAAAGAGGATTTTATGAGGTTTTTCAAGACCACCAACTCCCATTATCCCATACTTACCTCTCCCAACAAAACCATTACAGCAATACAAAAACCCAGGAATTCCCCCTTGGTGCTTCACTGATGAAGACACCTTCATAGATCACATGATGCTGAATAAGCCAATCTCATGTACAGCGTGTGAACACAGAGGTTAATGACTTGCTGCAGCATCATGTAACCCATGAAGGTGACTTCATCAATGCCATCAGCAACTAAACAAGAGGATGTATGAGGCAAGAATGTCTACTCCAGTAGGAGCCCATCTTTTAGAATTTGCATCACATTGGCACAAGACTTCATCCAATTCCTGGATTCTCTGTACCATCAAGTTAAATTGTTCTCTGAAGTCCTTACTTCCAGATATGTTTTTTCTATGCAGGGAATAATTCAGTGGTGCATCAACTTTAACATGAGCGCTAGAAGTTTTCCGATTCTATCAAAGATGATCAAACAAGATCAAAGCTGGAGACTGGTCATAGATAAAAAAGGGTTTTTCTCACCATGCAGTTTGAAAGTAACAGACAGCTTTTCTTTCACTCTGGTCTCATCAGGTTGTGGGTGGTTCTATAGCAGTGATTAGCATATTTAGCTTCTCTGTCACTAGCTGAGACTTTACAAAGAGCAGAGCAGGTGAGCTATTCTTCAGTAAACAAAGCTACAAATGTGCTAAGGAGTGAAAATTGCTTATCTAAAACAGAAGCTAATCTTGTTAGAAATAATGTGTTTGCTCAGAGTGAGCACATCTGACCATGGTGATGTCACTTCCTGCTCTCTTCTCTAATCAGATAACAGAGTTATGGTCAGTTGACCACCAAAACCAGTTAACTTTTCTATCTCAACTAACTTCTAAAGAAAGCTAAGTTTATGATGATGGATTATAAAAGATCTGTCATTCCCATTCTCAAGGAGGGTGATTGGATGGCTACTATTGAACAACAGCCAGACACAATTCTTATATTAACCTCTTTATTTAATTACATTTATTAATATAGAACAATCATGGAGAGGGACTCCATGAAGCTTGATTATTTGCCTTACCCAAGACAAAGAAGAACCCAGAAGAAGTAGGATCCTGTCAACCAATCTTCCTGTTAAATATAGACTACAAACTCTTCATCACACTACTAGCAAATAAGCTTCAGGACTTTATTCCAAATCTCCTGACCTCTACATAGTTAGGGCTTGTTCACACAACGTTTTGACAATCCGCTTTTGGATCCGTTTTGCGCAAGCAAAGCGAATCCGCAAAATGGATCTAACAATTGTCAGTGTGATTAGCATTGCTTTCAATGGCAAAAGAGCTGTTCTCACGGGAGATCGGCGATGCGCTTTTGAGAGCTCTCCTGCGCTGCGCTTTTCGGATCCGCTTTAAGAATTGACATGTCAATTCTTCTTGCGTTCTACGCAAGTGAAAGCCCATAGGGAATAATGGAGTGCGCTTTTGGCACCTGTCCAAAAGCGCTCCACACTGTGGGTACAGATTGCCGGCGCTTTGGTTCCTGAAAGCGCATCCGAAAAGCGCCGTGCACAGCTGATGGATCGGAGGTGAGTGTGGCTGAAGGGGGCTGGATTGCTGATGGATCGGCGGGTGAGCCGTGGCTGCAGGGGGTTGGATCAGTGGGTGAGCCGTGGCTGCAGGGGGCTGGATGCGGGGGTGAGCGGTGGCTGCAGGGGGGTGGATCGGCGGGTGAGCCGTGGCTTCAGGGGGCTGGATCGGCGGGTGAGCCGTGGCTGCAGGGGGCTGGATCGGCAGGTGAGCCGTGGCTGCAGGGGGCTGGATTGTGGGATCGGCGGTGAGCGAGGAGATGAATGGATGGGCAGCAGGAGATGAATGAGGGAGAGAGAGATTTTGTTTTCAAAATGCATCCGGAAAGCGGATCCGTAAAACGCATGATACTAGCATGCAAAACGGATCCAAAACATCATCAGCTGTTGCGTTTTGCGGAGCCGCTTTTTGGATGCAGTTTTCAGTGCTAAAAAAAGGGATCCGTAAAATGGATCCAAAACGTTGTGTGAACAAGCCCTTAGTGTTTATCAGAGGACGTTATCCCACAAAAGTAATTAGCACAGCTCTAACAACAACTGTAGAGGCCCTGCAAAAAAACAGCCCATCTATATGTGTCTCAGCCTAGATGCTGAGAACATTTCTGACAGTTTCTCCACCTCTTTTTAGACACCATAACTTTGGGGGCGCTTCATTATTTTTTTTCCATGTATTAAAAACCCATGTTCATAACTCTAAATGATCTCAACTCTGTCCTAATTTTTTTTTTTTTTTCAGAGAAAGTAGGCAGGGATGTTCCCTTTATTATTCAGTTTAACCATCAACTCCTTATTGTGTCATCTTCATGTATGGAAATGTTTTTGAGGAAACCAAGTGGACACTCAAGAGATTCGGGTTTCTATATTTGCAAATGACCTCTAATTGTTAGTCTTTAACTTACAGCTAATATTACATACTCTACTGTAGGAGATGAAAACAAAGAACAAGTTTATGGACTTCTCATTTAATATACATAAATGTGAAGCCCTAATGTTAACAGGTCCCTCAAAACTCCTATGGCAGTATAATTCCCCTTTTCCCATACACACTAGAACATTTCCTTTACAAATATAGCAATTATGACATAGATTTACAAGGTTTTTAATCTTAAATGGTATATACGCTATATCGACAACACACTCGTTATTTGGGTCAACAATATAGCGCCTGACACCATGTCATCCTTTTTACAATATATCAATTCTATTTACCTTAATTTAAAGTTTATTGGGGCCAGTAATAAATGTAGCATTTAATTTTTGGACTTTCTATTAACGGGGATATTTCTTCATATAAAATAAAATGTCCCTATTCCATAAACCATTGTCAAGAAATAACATTTTGCGAACAGATAGCTGTCATCTCATTAATACTGTTAAAGTCGCCCCTACTGGGGGACATATTGGAGCATGTAGAATTTGCATTGCAGAAGATATCTTTAACCTCTTCAATCTATAGAATTAGAAATAGATAATAGACTTACACAATGAGGTTATTCACGATGGATATTACAAAGAGCTTAAAATAGAATTACACATACTTCACAACAAGATTGATGGTATAATGCAAACAAAAAAACAAGCATAATCTAAAATGGCCTCTCCATTAGTTTTTTTCAACCTCATACAATAGTTATTTCAGAGAAATTAAAAATAATTTCTTTAAACATCTATCCATACTCTTACAAAATGAGATTTTATCTACTATTTTGAATAATGGAGTACAATGCATTCCCAAACATAATCGTACATTAAGAAATATTCTATTCCCAAGTGAGTCTCACAGTTGCAAAAATGCCAATAAAAAAACATGGTCATAACCACAGTTTTTTTTTTTTCCATGTAATTGAGTTAGATGCAATATACAGTGAAGGAAATCCATTGCTGATTTTGAAAGTTTACCCACTGACAAAGACATGAACAGCCTATAATTTTAAGGGTAGATTAATTTTAACATTGAGAGAGAGAATATCCAAAATAAAATCCAGAAAATCACATTGTATAAATTACATAAATTTATTTGCATTTTGCTGAGAGAAATAAGTATTTGATCCCCTACCAACCATTAAGAGTTCTGTCTCCTAAAGACCAATTAGATGTTCCTAATCAACACGTTACCTGTATTAAAGACAGCTGTCTTAAATAGTTACCTTTATAAAAGACTCATTTAATCAGTCAGACTACAACCTCTACAACATGGGCAAGACCAAAAATCTTTCTAAGGATGTCAGGATCAAGATCATAGACCTGCACAAAGCTGGTATGGGCTACAAAACCATAAGTAAGACGCTGGGTGAGAAGGAGGCAACCGCTGATGCAATAGTAAGAAAATGGAAGAAATACAAAATGACTGTCAATCTACATCGATCTGGGGCACCATGCAAAACCTCACCTCGTAGGGTATCCTTGATCATGAGGAAGGTGAGAGATCAGCCTACACAGAGGGGAACTTAATGATCTAAAGGCAGTTGGGACCACAGTCACCAAGAAAACCATTAGTAACATATTATGCCGTAATGACATAAAATCCTGCAGTGCCCGCAAGGTCCCCCTGCTCAAGAAGGTACATGTGCAGGCCTGTCTGAAGTTTGCCAATGAACACCTGGATGATTCTGTGAGTGATTGGGAGAAGGTTCTGTGGTCAGATGAGACACAAATTGAGTTCTGTGGCATTAACTCAATTTGCCGTGTTTGGAGGAAGAGAAATGTTGGCTATGACCCAAAGAACACCGTCCCCACTGTCAATCATGAAGGTGGAAACATTATCTTTTGGGGGTGTTTCTCTGCTAAGGGCACAGGACATTCTCACCGCATCGATGGGAGAATGGATAGAGCCATGTACCCTAAAATCCTGAGTGACAACATACAGCCACGACAACAATGGAGTGGCTCAAAAAGAAACACATTAAGGTCGTGCAGTGGCCTAGCTAGTCTTCAGACCTTAATCCCATAGAAAACTTATGGAGGGAGTTGAAACTCTGAGTTGCCAAGCGACAGCCTCAAAATCTTAATGATTTAGAGATAATCAGCAAAGAGGAGTGGACCAAAATTCCACCTGACGTGCACAAACCTAATCGACAACTACAAAAACATCTGATTGCTGTGCTTGCCAACAAGGGTTTTGTCACCAAGTATCAAGTCTTATTTCTTACTTCTCACTGCAAAATGCAAATAAATTTATATCATTTATACAATGTAATCTTCTGGATTTTATTTTGGATATTCTATCTCTCAATATTAAAATTAATCTACCCTTAAAATTATAGACTGTTCATGTCTTTGTCATTGGGCAAACTTACACAACCAGCAAGCGATCAAATAATTATTTCCTTCACTGTATGTGTAAGTACACCAACAAAACTAGTGTTTTTCAAAATACTGGTAATACAAAACATTTTCCAATAAAAGTTTTATCAATTGTAACACAGATGATGCCATATATATCATAGAATGCACTAAATGTGACTAATTTTACATAAGTTGTACAGCACGGAAAATAAAAGTCAGAATAGCAGAACATTTAACATCAATTAGGAACAAACACATCAGGTGCAACCAAGCATTTTGTTGAATGTCATCAGAGCAATCTGGATTTTTTTTTCACATTTAAAGGTAATGAATATGTGTGAACAAGCCCAACAGAGGAGGGGACTGGAAGAAAAAACTCCTAAAACTAGAAGCTAATTGGAATTTTTAATTAGAAACACCTTATCCATTAGGCATGCATTTTAAAAATGACTTATTGCATATCTATTAAGGAAGTATTATAAAAAAATGATATATTTTTTTTAGAATTCTTTACAAATACATTTTCAAAAAAATGTTTTTTTATATACAGTATTTCTTTTCCTTCCTCTCCTCTGCTATCTGGCAAAATAATTTAAACAAATATTATTTTTATGTTTTTTTGTATATCAGTGTAGCGTCTCAGTCATATGGTTTATACAAAGAGTTTAACTTAAGTAATATATGCCACATTTTGAGAGAAGCACTGTGATAGATTTGGTTTCAAATAGCAAGTGTTTCTGTATGAGTTTATGCTATGCTGAAAGACCATGCAGGATTTTTTCAACATCATTTTGCTGTGGAGCTACGCTGAGGTCCAGCAGCATCTCAATACATTTTTCAAGATAGAGCCACTCTTTGGAATACCCAACATATACCATTGTGACATGTAGGTGAGCACCTTTTCTGCAAACTTTTTTATTTAATTTTCCTTTTAACTTGTAGTCCCACTGCTTAACATACTTAGGGGTGCATATTACATGTAATCCAGCTAAACTATATTCTACTAGCTTCAATAATTTTATAAAACATTACATGATGAACTGGCAGCATGGCCAAAATGTACTCCATCCTCCATAGTTAGCGCTAATATTTGCAAATGACAGCATTCCCAAGATTATCTGTTTTAAGTGTTACCTTAAAGATTAGCTTTCAACATGTTGGGAACACTAAATAAAGATGTTTTCCAAATATATTGCGTTGTTAATTTTTTTTGTTAAGGAGCTACAAGTGATTTTATCACCTTCTGTGCTCTCTATGGTTCCCCAAGTGACCGACCTGTGTACTTCTCCCACCCTGCTGTTTGTTCTATCTGACAGCAGGGAGTGATGTCATCACACAGGTCAGGTCACAGCACAGAACTCTGGACAGTGAGAACTTGTTTGTTATCTGATCTTTCAGACAAAAGCCAGTCGTTACTGCTGTTTACTTTAACTCAGAAGCTTCCCTGGTCCTGAGGGCATGAGATTTATCTAATTAGCAGAAGTCTGAATACACAGAGCTAATTTGCTAATTACAGACAGCTTGACCAGGAAGAGCAAAGCAGCATTATTTCATTCATGCATCCTATGAAACTTTGAGATGAGACAACCCCTTTAATATCTGAGAACCAGGGATGAACAAATTTGTCAGTGCATTATGACTGTGCATAGCATACAATATTTTACAACAGCATAAAACACATGGATAAACCAGTTGCCCTGATATAAAGCTCTACAATCTGCTGACTAACCTTTGTATAATTCTGGACTGGGTTGTTGGGTCTTTAACAACTCTCCCACAAAATTAGAGAATCACCTATGCCCCCGATCCTCTGTAGTGACTCTCATGCACTCACTTCACTCAAGCCTCTAAACACAGGTACAACTAAATCCCCTTTTTTACAACCTCCTGGTGTACATGGATAAAGACTAGGAGGAGGACCAGCCTCTCAAAAATCATCAAACAGTGCTTGACATATTTCTCTAAGGGTCTGTTCACACGGCGTAATTACGGCGCGCCTTTTGCTGCATATTTGTGCTGTCATACAGCCACAATGCGCGCCACACTTACGGTAATTCATAGCTCTTATAGAGAACTATGAATTACGTCTCATCTCCCCTGGCGTACAATACAAACTGTACGCCAGTGGAGAGAAGGGGCTGCCCCCCCCCCCCCCCCATGTTTTAGGAGTACACTCTGGACAGCGTGTACACATGGCATATTGCGGCACGTATACACCGTGTGAACATACTCTAACTGTCAAATAGCTCAAATGCTTGACCCATTAAGCACCAAGCTGCACCCCGGCTGAGGCTGCAACAAAATCCTTAAAGGGCCAGGAGCACAGTCCTGACACTGTCAGTTCCATTAAAACTTAAAGTGAATTTTACCAGGGCTGTTTCCACAGGTGAAAATACAAGTACGGTACATTTCACTTGATCAGATCTGTCAAGTAGTGTTGAGCGAACCATTCAGAAAATGGTTAGTTCGAGTCGAATTTTGAGTATTGTCCGAACCCGAACCAAATTTTTTGCCACAAGTTCGGTAAAATTCGAGTTTGTGACATGCGTTCAGCGCCATATTCAGCTGCTTACATCAGTTTTGGCAGCCAGCCAATCAGTGCAGCACACAGAAGGGGGTCGAAAACGTCACCACAGGTGTAGGGATCTCATTGGCTGCTAAAATCACATGACCGTCTTATGTGTATGTCACTGTATTTCCTATTGAACGCCATTTCGACCCTACTCTCTGTACTGAACACATTGCGGCCTTTGTGCGCTTGTTTGCCTGCAGGCAGAAACACCATTTTCTAGCAATTTTAAACAGGAAGCGCTGCTAGTTAGATTAGTCGAGGGGGGGGGGGGAGCTAGCTTAGGGAATCATACACATCAATAGTTAGGGAGTTTTGTATAGCTTTTGTATAGTGTATAGTTTTGTATAGCTGGCTTCATTCTTCCCATCTTTATTCAGAGTACCCAAAAGTTCATTTATCCTGTTTTGGGGGTCCAGCCACTGCAGAAGACACCATCAGCAAATCTGCCATAGAAAGAAATGCAAGTGTTGCAGTGTTGCTTCCAGGGTTCTTCCACAGTGTTAACAGATATTCAATATAAAGAAATCTTTTTTTTTAATACTATTTGCTTGTAGTTAAATTTTTTCATTCATTAAGACTTCTGTGTCGCAGGGTTCTTCCATAAGACAGCGTTAACAGATATTCCATAGAAAGAAATCTTTTTTTAATACTATGTGCTTGTAGCTAAATTTTTTGATTCAAGAAGACTTCTGTTTCGCACTGTTGCTGCTGGGGTTCTTCCATGATATCCACAGATATTCCATAGAAAATTTATTGTTTCTACTCCAATTTGTAAGTTGCAAAGTATAGGCATTTAAGAACACTGTTGATTTGCTGTTAGGGTCCTTCGATAAGACCCCATTTCACAGATATTCCATAGAAAAAATTCTATTTCTACTCCTATTTGTCAGTTGCAAGGTATAGGCATGTAAGAACACTTTTGATGTGCTGTCTTGCTCTCATGGCTCTTCCATAAGACCCAATTTCACAGATATTCCATAGAAAAAAATCTATTTCTAATCCTAGTTGCCAGTTGGAAATTATAGGGATTTAAGAACACTTGTGATTTGCTGTCTTTGGAGTACAGTTCTTTAATAAGAGACTATGAACAAATCTTGACATTTTTAATATTTATATTTTTGAACATGGAGAGAACTAGAGGTGATAAGCGAGCAAAGAGGGTTGTAGGATGTGGAGCTAGAGGTACAAGACAAGGCACTCCTTCCAGTGTTCTGAACAACACACAAGCGAGCACATCGTCAGTCACAGGACCGTTAGGCCTGTCATCGCTTCGTCGGTTACCTGTGCGTCTCATTTCTGAAGAGCGCCACCAATCTGTTCTTCAGTGGTTAACACACCCTGCATCCAGCAGTTTTACCTCCTCTTCATCTCAGCCATGGCCACAAATATCGTCATCATCATCATCAGTCCAAACTGGAGCAAACATGGGCCAAATGTCACCCAATAAACAGACCGCACTAGATAATCCATATTCTGAAGAACTCTTTGATGACACAATGCGGTTGGGGTCACAAGGAATTTCAAAAGATCAAGAGGCCAAAGAGGATGATTTTGTCTACTCTTACGCCAAAACGCTGATGCCGTCAGAGGAGGAGAAGGAAGCTGGTCCTTCTCTTTCTGCTGGAATCGCCATCTTTAAGGTGCAAAAATGACAAACACAAGAGGCACAAGGCATGGAACTCGGTATATGTTCTCCAGACCCTTCCGTAATCATGGAGTTGTGCCTTTGTCAACATACATGCACATCTACAAAAAGGGCGACATTGTGTACATTAAGGGTATGGGCACCATACAAAAAGGCATGCCACATAAGTGCAATATAAGAGGAAGAAAAAGGAAGCCAAGGAGAAGAGCACTTGGGTGGAACTGAAGTGTCAGCCAGTTGAATCAAAGGAAGCTCACTTCGTCCGAACTCATGGAAAGGAACCTGAGCTCCTTGAGCCCATTCCCTATGAGTTTATGGCATAATGTCACAATATCCTTTTCAAAATATTCCATTGTTTCATAGTTTCATAGTTTGTAAGGCTAAAAAAAGACAAGTCGTCCATCTAGTTCAGCCTGTTGTGCTAAGGTGTTGATCCAGAGGAAGGCAATAACCCCCAATGAGGTAGAAGCCAATTGTCCTCATTTTAGGGAAAAATTCCTTCCTGACTCCAATCTGGCAATCAGAAAAATCCCTGGATCAATGACCCCTCTCCTGAATCCTAGACGCTATAACTTGTTATATTATTACGCTCCAGAAATGCATCCAAACCCATTTTGAACTCCGTTTATTGAATTCACCATGACAAGTCCCTCTGGCATAGAATTCCATAGTCTCACTGCTCTTACAGTAAAGAATCCCTTTCTATGTTTATGAAGAAACTTTCGTTCCTCAAGACATAAAAGATGCCCCCTTGTTCTAGATACAGCCCTGTGTATAAATAAATCTTGGGAGAGATCTCTATATTGACCTTTGATGTATTTAAACATATTTATTATGTCCCCCCGAAGCCTTCTTTTCTCTAAACTAAATAACCCTAAGTCTTGCCAATCTTTCTGTGTACCTGTAGTCCATCCAGTCCTTTTATTATTTTTGTTGCCCGCCTTTGTACCTGTTCAAGCTCTACAATGTCTTTTTCCTGTGCACTGGTGCCCAAAACTGTACACAATATATTCCATGTGTGGTCTAACCAGTGACTTGTATAATGGGGGAATAATTTTCTCATCATGTGCATCTATGCCCCTTTTAATGCACCCCATGATCCTATTTGCTTTGGCTGCTGCTGCCTGACACTGGCTGCTACAATTAAGTTTACTGTCCACCAGGATTCCCAAGTCCTTCTCCATGTCACTTTTACCCAGTGTTTTTCCATTTAACCATGTAATCATGTAATGGATTTCTCTTCCCCATGTGCATAACCTTGCATATTATCAGTGTTAAACCTCATCTGCCATTTCCCTGCCCAGGCCTCCACTTATCCAGATCCCTTTGTAATAACATATTATCCTCTATTGTGTTGATTACTTTACAGAGCTTAGTATCGTCTGCAAAGATCGATATTCTACTGTGTATTCCCTGTGTAAGATCATTAATGAAAATGTTAAAGAGGATAGGGCCCAATACTGACCCTTGTGGTACCCCACTAGTAACAGCGATCCAGTCTGCGTATGTACCGTTAATTACTACCCTTTGTTTTCTATCAGTGAGCCAGTTACTTACCCACTTGCACACATTTTCCCCCAGTCCAAGCATTCTCATTTTATTTACCAACCTTTTATGTGGCACCGTATCAAATGCTTTAGAAAAATCTAGATATATGATATCCAGTGCCTCACCCCGATCCAGTCTAGCACTGACTTCCTCATAGAAGCTGATGAGATTAGTCTGACAGGACCGATCCTTCATGAACCCATGCTGGAACGGCGTTATACATTTATTTTCAGTGAGATACTCCAGGATAGCATCTCTGAGAAAACCTTCAAACATTTTACCTACAACAGAGGTTAAGCTTACTGGCCTATAGTTTCCTGGATCACTTTTTGACCCCTTTTGAATATTGGCACCACATTTGCTATGCGCCAATCCTTTGGGACATACCCCGTTATTAGACAGTCCATGAATATTAAGAATAGGGGCCTATCTATGACATCACTTAACTCTCTTAGGACACGTGGGTGTATGCCATCTGGACCTGGGGATTTGTCTATTTTAATCTTCCTAAGACGGAGCTGCACTTCTTCCTGGGTTAGACAAGAAACTTTTAAGTTGGAGTTTACCTCATCCCTCTGTTCAACAGGAAGGTCATCCTCCTCGGTAAATACAGTGGAGAAAAAAGTGTTTAATACGTTTGCTTTTTTCTCATCGCCCTCTACTGTCTCTCCCTCAGTATTTTTCAAAGGGCCAACATTTTCTGTTTTAATCTTTTTACTATTTATATAGTTAAAAAATATTTTGGGGTTAGTTTTACTTTCTATAGCAATATGTCTTTCCGTCTCCAGCTTTGCTTCCTTTATCTTTATTTTACACACTTTATTTTTTTCCCTATAGCTTCTTAGTGCCTCTTCACTGCCCTCCTGTTTTAGTAGGTGAAACGCTTTCTGTTGCCTAAGCATAAGGATGTGATGGTGCTACGTAAGGCTTTTTCGAATTTTATATGGCGGGGCAAGTGCTCTCATATAGGCAGAAATTTCTCAAGCACTACCCGGGTCTTGACTGTCTTCTGAGGAAGGCTCAAAGTTTTAGCTCACACTTCCGGCGTTCGCACCCTTCTTTGGCCCAACTGTCAGCATTGCAGCATCATCAAATTTTATTCTCAGTGTCCAAAAGGTCATTTTTACAGGTTTTGGGGTCAGGTTACTGAAAAAGGGGTGTCATGGGTGCCAATAGGGCAGTACTCCTGTCAGGGGCCCTAATCAAAAAGGGGCCAGTAATATATTAAAAATAGGAACTAGTAATGGGTGGAGGCCCCATTTGATTTAGCTGCATGGGGCCCTGAAATGGTTAATAGATGACTGACAGCAGCCCTGGCTACCACTTAACCCCCTATTACTACGGTCCTGCCAGCTGAAGTTCCATGTTCCCCGTTTTCACCTTCAAATCATTTTTTGCTTGTATTGATAAGCTTATCTTTTCATCATGAGGCATGAGAGAGGTTAAATTTACTCACTCAAATTTTTCCTTTCCTTCAGTCCTATGACCGAACAGTTACACAATTTTGATTCCCTGATAATTACACAGCTCTTTACTGTCTCAGGGAACGTTTTATAGAGTCTGTCTGCTAATTAGGGTAATTAATTAAGACTGATACAATCTTTTTTTCTTGGAGTAAAGAAGCAAAACATAAACCTTTCACAAGCTGCCTTTGGACTTGGTGAGTAAATCTGAACTATTTTAATAATACCTTGATGTCTGACAGGTGATTGCCCAACTCAGTGCTGTATAGCTGCCAAAATGAAAATGATATAGCTCAATACTGGAAAATTTATAAAAACTGGAGCTGTCCCTGGACCTTAACCTATTCATTTAAGAACGCTCCATAAAGAAAATATAGGGCAATATGTACGAAATTTGGCATTAAGACAAATTTCATGCGCCTAACATTAGTGTAGAATGCGGCTGATTTATGAACCCGCTCTACAGCGGGTCATAAATCAGGCACATTCTAGCACTCGGGCGACATTTCTGGCTCAGGTAAACCAACCGGTATTTGTCCTGTGCCGTGTAAACAGCCCCTAAGAGACACCCAGAGTACAAACTTTAAATATTTGGCCCAACCTATTTTTGTTTTTGTTTTTAGGATGTGTTATCTACCTATTGATTTCTTAATTTTCACCTTTCTGATTCCAATTCAGAAAATATAGAGCAAAAAAATCTGTACTGTTTGATTTTCACTGTTCTTTTACCTTTCTCTACAAACCTTTCCCATCTCTTCCTTTCCTAGAAGCCTTTGACAGCAAATGGTATTTATGTTCTGCTATGCTTTATCATGGCTCTTGAGGTTACTCAGACTTGCATTTCCATCACATCTAAATTTCTGGAATGTAAGACTTTGATGTGTTTATTTCTTAAGTCTGCTAGCATACCCATTGGTTTTCTGTTATTTTAAGAAAATTGTAATAAAAAAACTAAAACAATAATAATAAGGTCTTGCCCTGAACTATGTAAGGACCTATAAAGGATATTCCCACCTACGGCACTTATGGCACATCTTGCGCTCAGATACCTCTTTATTGCTTTCTGTAGACAATCCCATTGTCGTAAATTAGCCAACAGCGGTCGCCGCCTCCTTATTCTCCAGATACAGTAGATAACCATGTCAGAGATGTGACATGCACTAGGCATTTATTCTACATGCCATACATGCTAAAATAGGTTTTTTAACAATTAGAAGTGACCGGGTTTCTCAAGGATATGCCATCACTTTTTAATCAGTGGTGTTTTGACTGCCAAATCCAGCACCAATTCTCCGAATTTTCTCAATTCCTCAATGTTATGTAGCACATTGAAAATTAAATGTATTTTAATTCCTCACTAAATCCTGCAGTTAAGATGGTAAGGCAACATTCCCCCCTTTTTCCTGAGAGAGAAAGTTTCGGTCCCAAAGGGCCCAAAAAAACCCCCAGCACAGAGTCTTTGATGGCTAAAGGAAAGGTATTTATGACAGGCCTGGTTCCTGTATCCTGGAACAGCAGATCTGATAAGCTCAGTTTCCCCCCTTTTCAAATAAACAAATTTTTCCCGCCAGATATAGAAAAAAGGTTTCCTTTGTCTGCCCAGAGAGGCAGTCCGAATTGCCCCCTTGTGGAACTAAAAATACCATAGCCCTCCCCAGAAAAATTCTGTAAAACCCACCCAAAATTTTATAATTTAAAGCCAAACGGAAAGAGACCCGGCCACGGGATAAAAGGCCCAACCCCAAACCCTTTTTTCGTGTCCCTATGCTATTTGGGGCCTTTTCAAAATTTTAGCTGTTTCTAAATTTTTTCCTTACCCCGGGGGCGGGGGAAACATCTTTTTTAAAGGGGTTTTTTTTTTTTCCATTTTTCTTTCCCCTTTTTTTTAAAAAAAAAGTATTGGGAAGTGTGTCCAAAAATTGTTATTATCATAATTTTTTTGGGGCTATGCAAGCACTTTTAAATTTATTTTTATATTAAAGGTATCATTTAAATTTGTTAACTCTTGTTGTTGCAACGAAACCCCAAATTCTTTGAAGGGTTTTTTTTTTTTTCTCTTTTGGGATCAAAATGAGAGACAGTGATTACCTGTGAGCCTTTTTAAAAATGTTTTTTTGAAATCCCGGGGAAAACCCCAATAAACCCTTTCCGGGTGAGCCCCTTTTTTTTTTTTGGTTTTTTTTTTAATTGAAGGGAAAGGGGGTTGGGAGCGGGTAATTTTGGGGGGCCCGGAACGTCTTTTGGTAAAGAAATTTTTTCTTGTTTGCTACCCTTAGTGGGGAGGGAGCTCGAGTGGGTATAAGTCGACCCCCATTTCAGGGCCCCCCAATTTACCTTGCTGGTTTAGCGCTACGGACAAATTTGGTGGCAAGCTGTGGGTTATTTTTAAATTTTTATTGCAACATTTGTGCTTGGTTTTAACAATTATTCCCTGCCTAAAAGGAAACCCGGCTGTATCTTTGTGAAGATTAACCCAGCTTACCAAAAATTAACGAGGCTTTTCTTTTTAAAATTTGGGACACCCATCAAACAGTTTCCCCTCCCCGTTTTTTTTTTTTCCCAACTTTTTTTTGGGGAAAGGGTGCTTTTTGGGAAAAGGCAAACCCTTTAACAAGAACCCCCGTAAAAAAATATTAATACGGCTTCCCAAAACTAAGGCCCAGCTGATCCGGAACTAATGGGGCACATCTGCAGCAAACCGGTCCCCGGGCAGAGAGCGAGAACTTTACAAAGCACAGGTCCAATTTACGGAGTATCGCCTAAGGGAAATTTCCCCCGCGGACCCCCCCCCAAAAGGCCCGCCTCAGGGAGGGATGGCCCCTGCCCTGGGCAAGGGTTTGCAGGGAAATTGCCTTTGACCCTATTTTGGGGCCCCCCCAACTTATCCCTGCAATTCCAAACAGGCAGAGAGGAAAGGGTGCGGCAGCTGAGCGTTTTAAACAGCGAAAGAGGGGGCGGGGGGGCTTTGCGTTTAAGCACGAAGAGGTCGGCTTTGCGTCAAGCCCGCCGGGGAAGGCGGCCGGGGCGTCAACTGGGGGCGTCCCAAACAGGGGAAAAGGGGGCCCTGAGCGTCAAACTTAAACGTCAAGCAGCGAGGGGAGGGGCGCGAGCGTCCCCCCTTTAAAAGGGGCCTCAAGCTACCGCTGGGCACGACTTGAAAGGGGTGAGGGTTTTTCCACGGCCCTTTATGCCCAGGATAAAAAAAACCCCTTTTTAAAACCCCGGGCTGGAAAACCTTTTTCCCGTGATGGAAAAGAATGGGGCCCCTTTGATGTGTTTTCCCACGAGGATTTTTTAAAAACTTTTTAGGGAATACATCTGCCCAAAGATCTTTTGGGGACGATAACTGACCCCCCGGGAAAAAAAAAAAGCCTTGGGGGTTTTTTTTCGGGCCTCCTACCAAAAGCAAGATGGGGGCTATGACCCCCATAAAGAGGGCTCGGCACGGGAAAAATTCACCTAAATCTCCCGGGGGGTGTAAACGCAAAAAAATTTTTGGGGTCTACAAAAAGGTCCCCTGACACTACCCGATGGGAAACGGGTTAAGTTTCCACCTTTCAAGCAAATGGGGAAAGGGACTCTCTGGGCCCATCTTTTACGCCCCGTTGAATCTGAAGATCAAGGGGGGGCAGGGCCCCCCATAAAAATTGTCCCGCCGATGTTTTTGTCAGTTTGGTCTTCGACGGGAACCCAAGACACCAAAGGGCGCTGAAACCCGGCAGAAATCCTATGTTACCAACAAGGATTGGGAGAAACCCCCGGGGACCACCGGGGTCCACCTGGGTGGGGTGGTTTAAAACCTGCTTTGGAAACCCCCTCCCTTCCCATTTGATTTCCCCTGGGCACCCCCCCTAGTACTCCGCCTGGGTCCCCCCCAGGCCACCCCGCCCAATTTATGGACAGCGGAGTGTTTTTTAAAAAGCAACCAAGTTTGGGGGGGTTTTTGTTCCCCCCTTGTCCAAACAACAGGAGTCCCCCCATGGCCCCAACAAAAGCCCCCCGGGAGCAGGCCCCCCCACAAACCTTTAACTGGGGGGTTTCAGGAAGGGGAAGGGATAACCTTTTAAAACCCGTCACCGTGGGCAAAAGCCCCCTAGGCCCCCAAAGACAGGGAGCAGAGGTACTGTTGTGCGTCCAAGATGGTTGGGTGCTCGAAATATTTTTCCAGGGAAAATCCATGACCCTGACCGGATTTTGGGGGGGTCCCGCTCTTCCCAAGCCCATGGCTTTTGTGTATCCTGGGCTGGGGAAGCGGGGGGAGGAATGAGGAATTTGGGTGTTTCGCCCCCCTCCCCCTTAATTTTTTCCCTTTTAAACCCGGGTTTCAGATCTTGGGGGGAAAATTTCAGTAATTACGTCCCGGCTCCCCCTCTGAAAACAACCCCACAACCCCATTTATTAAATTCCCCACAGAGAAATTTACCCGCTTTTTGAAACGGCCCCGATGGGGAAAGGGAAAAATAAAAACAGATGTGGCTTTTGAATATGCTACTGATATGCGTAAAGTGAAAATGGAAATGTCCTCAAATCCCCCTGTGACCCTTTTCCAAAATGGGCCCCGCCAACCTCAGTTTTTTTGTGTCGGCTGACCACCCAAGGTGCAATCTCTGCAAGAACACATTGCAGGTGGAAGAGTCCCGCAGCCCCCCCTCTAAACCCCCCCCTGCGAGGAGAGGTCACAAAACCGGGCCAGCACCAGAAGGCCCCGCTTAAATTCCCACCCCCCCTCCGGGAATGAAGTCAACCTTATACACCCCTCCTCCTATCAAACCCCCCCGCAAATTTAGGAGAAACTGACTTGTATTGTGTTTGATGTATCCCAGCCCACAGATACTCTCAGAACTGTTTGGACATTAGATAACCTATCTCCCGCCTTTTAAATGCTTTTGGGGGCCCCCGTATCTAACCCTTTCCACATGACTTTGGACTGGGTGGGACAATCAAGATTTATCCCCACCCGGGATGCGTATCTCAGACTGCCATGGACACTAAATGGGTGTATCCAAACCTGAAGGGGGTATCTCAAACTTTTGTGGACAGTCATAATGTATCAAAACCTAAAGGGGGTCCCAGAGGGAAAAAGTGGGAAGGGCCATTCCTAGTCTGGTTTTTCATTTGTACCCCAAAAGGGTCCGGGGGTTGCCGAAAACCAATGAAAGCAGTCAATCTGTCCCTACATAGTAAAGGGGGATCCAAGCCGGTAAAAAGTATTTCTCCTACCTGCCCTGTAGGTGTTTTCCAGCTCAGGGAGTGTAAAAGGGGGGCTCGCTTCCCAAACTGTTTGGGGGCCAAGGCCCCAAACCCGCGGGGTAATCTTGCCCAAAGGGTTTAAATTTTCCCCCGGGGGCCTTTAGGTGGGTAAACTTTTTGGGCCCCGGTTTATAGAGGGGACTTTCCCCACATGTATCGTGGGATGTGTGCCGCCCAGCCGGGGGTCCTCCAACCCCCGATTTTCTGATGGTTCAGAAAAAGAAGGGGCATGGAGTTTGGTAAAGGCCCCAGGGGACCTCTTTCCCCGGGGGAAAATACGGGGGCGGGGGTCATTTAGAAAAAAAAAAGAGCCCCCGTCCCCCCGCCCACTCCCAAAAAAGGGGGGGTGGGGTTTTTGTTTGCAAAATTGAAAATTAAATGTATTTTTAAAATTTTCCCCACTAAAAACCTGCAGTTAAGATGGGGAAGGCAACATTTCCCCCCCCCCTTTTTTCCCGAGAGAAAAAGTTTTTTGGTCCTATGGGCCCAAAAAAACCCCCCGCCCAAAGTCCTTTTTATTTGGGTAAAAAGGGAAAAGGAATTTTAAGACAGGCCTTTTTTCCTGTATCCCGGAACAGCAGATCTATAACTCAGTTTTTCCCCCCTTTTTTAAATAAAACCAAAATTTTTCCCCGCCAAAAAGGGAACAGATATTTCCTTTTTTCTGCCCCCCGAAGGCAGTCCGGAGGGGCCCCCTTTGGAACTAAAATACCATAGCCCCCCCCCAGAAAAATTTTTGTAAAACCCCCCTACTTTCCAAAAATTCAAGCCCAAACCCGATGAACAGCCTGGGCGGGTAAAAAATGGCCCCCGCCCAACCCTTTTTTTCTGTGTCATAGCTATGGGGTCCTTCTTTCTAAAGTGGCTGTTTAATTTCCCCAAACCCTGGACTGGAAACATCTTTTAAAATGGTTTAAATTTTTTCCCCCTTTTTCCTTTCCCCTTTTTTTTTAAAAACTGTATTGTAAAGTGGGTCATTATTGTTATTACATATTTTTTTTTCTATGCAAGCACTGAAATTTAAATTTTTTTTATTAAAGGTACATTAATTCCCTTAAATCTTTTTTGTTGCACGAACCCAAAATTTTTTTGAAGGTTTGGGTTTTTTTTTCTCTTTGGAAAACTACTGAGAGAGCCGTGAGTTGACCTTTGAGCATTTTTACATGTTTTTGTATTTGGGAGGACTCAGATACCTTCCGGGTGAGGCCCTTTTGTTTTTTTTTTTTTGGTTTTTTTTTTATTTTAAGGGAAGGGGGTGGCAGCGGGTAATTTTGGGGTGCTGGACTGCCTTGTGGTACGATTTATGCTTGATTTGTACTGAGTGAGAAGGTGAGCTCGAGTGGATATAAGTCTACCCCTTTTTCAGTGGCCCCCCAGTCACGTGCTGGTGAGCGCGTACGTGACACTCAAAGTTTTTCCCTGCCCAGCAGTCCTCCAAGCCACCAACTATGCAGGGTGTAAGGCAGTGGTGTCAAACTCCTTTCCACCAAGGGGCACATTAGCATTATGTTTGCCCTCAAAGAGCTATTGGAGGCCTTAGAGATTGGGCTAGAGGGCCCGGTAGGGATGTCAGAGCTGTGCCACTGTCTACTGAACAGAGTGGTATAGAGGTGTGTGCCAGAGCCCAGAAAGATGAGGCAGAGAGAAGAATGTGGGGTGTCTTCTCCACAGATAGTGACAGACATGATAAAATGCTGCTGTAGGAGGCAATACTGGAGAAGTTCTGCTCCTCGATACACTACTGTTACCTGGATACCAGGGTCACATGACCTGTGTGGGGGTCACATGATGAGCGGCTGCTGGGGGTAGTAATACTGCTCCTCCGTAAAAACAGATGGAAAAGGATAGTCATCCACTAAAAAAACGGAAGGGTTCCTTCCATTAGATTTCAGTTTTTTTGAATGATGGAAATTTGATGGAACAGAGCCAAACTGATGCTAACTGTGAGTTTAAAAACTCCATAGAAATGAATAGCAACCTTTCCTTTTTTTGTCTCTGAAATGGAGCAGAACAACGGAAAGCACAACACTGATGTGAACTTGGTCTAATCTGAAGCAATTTTGGGTCTTTATTGTATGGGGGAGTCCAAGACATAGACAAGGTATTCTGGGGCCCTAGGCAAATAAGGCATATGGTGCCCCCAAATGGAAAATTGGCTTGTGCAGTGAAAGTCAAATACTTTCTAAATAATATCGCTTTCAAATTAGACCCTTTTGTATTGTATTTCTGATCTTATTGTTATTATTTATTTTAAAGCGCCATTAATTCCAGGGCACTGTACAATCGAGGAAGGTTACATACATAAATTCAAACAAGGTACAATGACAACAATAGATGACTAACAACTGGTACAGAGGAAAAGAGGACCCTGCCTGTGAAGGCTTACAGTCTACAAGGGAGGAGGATTGAGGCAGAAGGTGAGGGACATACATGTTTGTGGGGTGGAGTAGTGGCAGCAGAGTTATTGTAGGTGACAGGTTGTCCTGAAGAGATGAGTTTTCAGGTTGTTTTTGAAGCTGGTGAAAGTGGAGGAGAGTCTGATGTGTTGGGGTACTGCGTTCCAGAGTATGGGGGATGCACGAGAGAAGTCTTGGAGATCGTTGTGTGAGGAGCTGCCAAGAGGAGAACAGAAGAGAAGGTTGCAGGTCTACATCGGCTTTTTAAGGACAGAAAGCTCAGTAGTTCTGTATCTCCGCACAAAGCCCAGTAGATCAAGTGATCATTTAGATTTGCCTTTCTTCAGGGCAGTCTTTGAACCCCACCCAATTTCGTCCCATCTACCATGACTTTCAGCATGAGTTAGTAAGCATGGTGTGAAACTAAGTATACATACCTTCCAAGTGTCCCTGTTTTGGAGGGACAGTCACTATTTTTAACCCATGTGGAAAATCTATGTAAAATAGATTTACATTAATAAATTTACTCTATTGCTCCAAAAAATAGCTGTCTGACTCCTAATTGTATGTTAGACTGCAACTTAAATATTATTTTATTATTTTTTGAAACGTAGACCATAAAATTGTCTATATTCGGATATTTCTATTAAAAGTTTACTGAAAACTTATTCAAGCGTATTAGTATTCATTAAAAATTGAATCCTTAACACGGTAAACTCTAGACGTCCTTCTGTGACAATCTTAAAAGTTGAAAGGTATGAGTATGTAAGGGAGAATACAGTATATACAAAGTATAAATATAGGTAAAGATCTGTCAAACAGGAGATACTGCTGCTCGGCTGCAGAGAAAGGAGGCTCCAGGAAGCATAGGAAAAATTAGCACAGAAAACATCACATGGAGATGAATGAAGATTTAGACAAGACATTGAGATTTCTTATTCTCTTGGTTCACCAGACACCCAGGTGCTCAGGTCTGCCCCAGTATCTGAATCAAGTTTGTGGTCTGGACAGCAGTTTGATGCCTCCCATGTCTCTTTCCTGCATTTTATTTTTATTCAGAGTAATGGTAGTGTATTTGTAGAACTATTGTCACAGCATGCATAGATTATTTGTCAGGTCATGCTAGGAGTTGTGCTTTCACAGAAGGTCTGTTTTTTAACTGACTTGGATGGCAAGTGTGCCTTCAAAGTAACTTTAATGTGGATCTTGTAAATGCTCATGGGAGATTATTCAAAAGTTTGTTATGAGACCCAGCATTTTTCATTTACAGCCCCGGCGCACAAGCCTTCCTGTGGGCATTGCTATTGTCAGGAACAACAGCATTATGTTACAAGGATACTCAGCCAACTATTGGCTATCCTGGTTACAAGCAATCCTACAAACCTGGCTTTACCATGGTGTCTTAGACAATGGAATTAAAAATAGTAGTAAGAATAGACTGCCACTGCAACTCTTTTGGGACAGGCGACTCACTGACCAGGATAGGCTATTAACATTATATCCCATATGGAAAATGTAAATTTATGTGGCATATTGGATGACACTTTTACTTCAAAGGCATCGTCCATCCATTAAATTTTTTTGTAAAAAAAAAAAAACAGGATGTGGTAAAATATGGTAAAACATTCAGTACTCACCTTACTGTTCTCCTAAGACTTTCATGCTGATGCTTCCTGAGTCCATGTTGACACACTTGTTTGACCATGTTGAAAGGAATCAGGATAGTGGTGGAAATGCCATTTAAGACTTGCTTTAGAGCATTATTATGCCTCTGTAGAAATGCCTATCCACAGGTGATGTGGTCATGTGTCCATGTGGGTTATTTATCATTGGCATATCTAGTGTTTTAATGATCCATTTTGGTGTGTCTGTATGCTACAACTAAGGCTATGTTCACACAGCAATAATTGCGGGACGTATTTTGCCGTGTGCTCGGGAGCAGGGGCGGGGGTCCAGCAGCCCGCCGGCCCCATAGACATTCATTAGTCACGGCGCGTATTCGCCGCTAGTAATTGACATGTCACTAATCTCCCCGCTCACCGTATTGTGCGAGCAGGGAGAGGAGAACTGTGGATTACCGTAATGACTGGGATGTATCTCGCCTCGTATTTAGCGCAGTACGGTGCAAAATACGGGGCGAAATACATCCCATTTCAAGCCATGTGAACATAGCCTAAGTGTCTATTACCCAAATGCATCAGCTGTATTGCCCATGGTGATGGATACATTTTAAATGGATCTACAATGAAAATTGTGAACTTTCGTATTTCTTCTGGTGCTGACCAATTCGTTTCCTACTGATTACTTCCTTCAAATCAGTAACCCGCTAGCTACTCCGTGCACCTCTGCAACATATTTACTCACAGGTGAGCTGGCTCCGTGTGTTTTGCTCATGCAAATGGGACTGTGTTTGCTCTCATGAGTTCTATGGGTTGGCTGACGCTCCATTGAGGTATCCACCAGAGGTACTCTTTTTTTCACAGTATACCGACAGATATTTCAGAAACAGCTTTATTCAAAAACCAAATATTGAGAATTCATACAAAAGACTTGTATTGCCAGGGTATTTTACTCTTAGGGTTCACACGACGTAATACACCTTCATTAGCACTGTTGAAAGTATGCACTGGTCAGCATGTACTTCCAACATGAGGCAGCTCTCTGCCTCGTATGTACTATTTCTCGGTGCATAATGTACAGCCATAAAAAGAAGTGACCTGTCACTTCTTTTAACTGTGATTTTACTAGTAACATTCTTTTTACTGCATAGTTTGGTGCAATTACATGCTGAAGTATGCCCCGCAAATACGCTGTGTGAAGATACCCTTATTTCTAGGGTAAGACTCTCTTTAAACAGAAATCCTGGACTCATTGTCATTAGTTGTGTATGGCGGGTCATATACTATGTAAAATCAAAAAGTGCCTCCCAGCTTTCAGATTGTGTACTGAATTTCACTGTGTGAACAGTTGTGTCATCTGCACATAGATGTGTTTATGACCTTAGAAGAAAATTGACTTTATGAGTGAATTTTTGAGTCATCTACCAAATAACACATAAAAGTAACAAGACTCTGCCACACGTTTCATTATCTAAAAATCTCATCAGCAATTACTTTAGAACGGCAACCAATATTGCGTGGTATCTTGTTACAATTATCTCAGAACAATAATGAAGTTAAATGGTCCTGCACCCGCCTCTATAGAACAAGATTTTACAGGAAATGGGTGCATTGATTTTCTGATAGATCGGCCCAGAAATGAATTAATATTTGCCACGTACATTATTATATTGTGTATTGATGTGATTTTCATTTAATGCACTTTTCAAAGAACCCGGACCAATCTAAGGCCAGATATAAATGAGATCTTTTTTTTAATTAGAAGGAAAAGCAATATTTTAATACAATGGATGCTGCGTAATGTTATTATGGTTGTACATTTCATTCATTTAGTAAAGAAAGCCTTTCAGAGGAGGATAAAAGGAAGGCTTCAGATTATTGTGTCACAGTAGAGATTTATGAGTTGTACAGTGATCATTTCTGCCTTGTTTTAAAATTGAAGGACTACCGAAAGCAGTAAAAAGGGTTTGCTTAACGGAGCTGTCCACCTTATTTATTTATTATGTGTATGACAGGAAATCATACAGTTTTCTAACACATATGCATATCTCCCAAGCAGGGCCGGACTGGGAATAAAAAGCAGCCCTGGCACAAAGCCCCCACCAGCCCACATACAAGATCTGCTTACAAAACTTCCCTTGTTCTCGCACCTCGTCACGTTCTAAAATAAACAACACTATAAGGGTACTTTCACACAAAGCGTTTTTGGTGCGTTTTTGGATGCAGTTTTTATGCAGAAAGACACAGAAGTTAATGCTGTACATTTCTGCACAAAAACTGCTCTGTGTGAAAGCACCCTAAACACAAGCAAGAAAGAAAAAGTAAGGCAGGTGTGAACTTGCTTTACAACCAGGGACAAGCCTGCATAACCAATATAAACCAATATAACCTACAACACTGCCAATCAGATCACCAGTAGTCAGGTCACCATCACATGAATACAGCACTGATTCAACACAGAAGTAAAATTACCCCTGACATCAGGGACTCACAGGAGACATCATCTCTGATGGAAGTTGTTTTCTTCTCCTTTTCTTCTCCATCTGCCCCAAAACTCCATGATGTCTTCTATGAGTTGTTTTCTTCCCTTTTTTCTCCTTCGGCTACAGAATGAAATGTCTTCTCCCGGCCACTACTCGTCCCTGTAGAATTTACCACAAAAATATCTTAGACTCCTCTCTTTTCCAGCACTTTCCTGTCAATTCCCAACTCTGTACAAACTACCCATCCATAGAGCACCAAATAGTAATAGTGCCCCCTTTGGTGTCCCATACAGTAATTGTACCCCAAACAGTGTATGTTGGACCCTAAAAATTAGAAATTAGATAAGAAGTCAGAAAAGTGGCATTTAAGTAGGTAGACCCCCAGTAGGTACATATACAAGCCTCCTCCACCCCCCAGTGGGCAGTTAGAGATATAGACCTCCCAAAGTAGGTAGAAATATAGGTTCTTTCAGTATATAGGTAAATAGGTCCCCTCAGTAAGTCAACAGATTTATTCAGTAGGTAAAGAGGTATATAATCCCCAATTAGGTAGCCCCTCAGTGGGTATATAGGCCCCCTCAGCAGACAAATAAGTAAAAAGGCCCCACACTAGGTAGGAAGGTATATAGGCCCCCATTAGGTATCTATATAGACCGTGTCAGTAGGTAGGTAGGTATATAGAATCCCCTCATAAGGTAGGTATATATGCCCCCCCACAGTTAATAGGTGTATAGGACCCCATTAAGAAAGTAGTTACATAGGCCCCCAGTAGTTAGGTATGTAAACAGGGCCTCCTCATTAATTAGGTAGGTAAACAAGGCTTTCCCCCAGTAATTAGCCAGATAGATAGGACTGCCCTCAGTAACTAGCCAGGTAGCTAGGGCTGCCCCCAGTAATTAGCCAGGTAGGTCTGCCCCATTAATTATCCAGGTCTTCCCCATTAATTAGCCAGGTCTGCCCCATTAATTAGATAGGTCTGCCCCCATTAATTAGCCAGGTAGGTGTGGCCCATTAATTCGCCAGGTCTGCGCCATTAATTAGGTAGGGTCTGCCCCATTAATTAGGTAGGGTCTGCCCCATTAATTAAGTAGGTCTGCCCCATTAATTAGATAGGTCTGCCCCATTAATTAGATAGGGTCTGCCCCATTAATTAAGTAGGTCTGCCCCATTAATTAGATAGGTCTGGCCCATTAATTAGGTAGGGACTCCCCCATTAATTAGCCAGGTCTGCCCCCATTAATTAACCAGGTCTTCCCCCATTAACTAACCAGGTCTGCCGCCATTAATTAGGTAGGTCTGCCCCATTAATTAGCCAGGTCTGCCCCCATTAATTAGGTAGGTCTGCGCCATTAATTAGGTAGGTCTGCCCCATTAATTAGGTATGGTCTGTCCCATTAATTAAGTAGGTCTGCCCCATTAATTAGGTACGGTCTACCCCATTAATTAGGTAGGGTCTACCCCATTAATTAGCCAGGTCTGCCCCATTAATTAGCCAGGTCTGCCCCATTATTTAGCCAGGTCTGCCCCCAGTAATTAGCTAGGTCTGCCCCCAGTAATTAGGTAGGGTCTGCCCTCATTAATTAGGTAGGTCTGTGGCATTAATTAGGTAGGTCTGCCCTCATTAATTAAGTAGGTCTTCCCAGTTTGAAAAAAAAAAATAAAAAATACTCACCTGTTTTCCTTCTTTCCTTTCTGTTCTTCTGATTCACTTGCAGCCTACTACAGGCTGCAGAGCAGGCAGCGCGATGACGTCTTCACATCCTGTTGCCTGCGTCACGGCCTCCAGAGGGCTGAACGGCCAGGATCTTCTGATCCTGGCTGTTCTGCCTGAACTGTCGCCTGCACCGCGCAGTGCAGGTGGCGGCCGCGATCGCTGCATAGCTGGGTCGCGGACCCAGCCATGCAGCCGTGTGGTGAGGGGGGCCTGCAGGGCCCCTGGCTCAGGGGTCCGGTCACGTATGCCACCGCTGCGGCCCCGAAAGCTGTGTCACAGACCGGTACTCAGGAGCCCCGGGGGGATTCGCCATCCCCCCCAGCGGGCCACGGTGGCCCGGACCCTGACGGCCCCCCAGGCAAGCACCTGGTGAGGTTTACCGCCAGTCCAGGCCTGCTCCCAAGTTTCTCTCACTTGGATGGACAGTCCCTATTTTTGACCCAAATTCCCTTGACCTTTCTTATTTCTTACATATTCTTCTTTTTATCCTGATAGAAAAATATACATTTCTGCTTTTTTGTAAATAAAAAGCTAGTAAAGTGTATAGATATACATAAAAAATACATTTCTCTTAATGAACCATAAGTGTCCCTCTTTAACCATTTAAAAAGATAAGATGTGTACACATGTATTAAATATCCTGCTCTTATACTGCTTTAACACCTCCACAATAGGCTTCTATCTAGAAAATAAATGGTTAAGCCCACATTCCTGACCATAGTAATGGCTCCCGTGGACTTACTGCATGAAATAAACATGATGTCAGTCATGTGACCTCCAGGCAGTCAGCTACTAACATGACATCTATGTGGTAAGTGAATAGGATTAATGCTGGAATAATTATTTACATGGTTATTCTAGGAACTACTTCCCTCCATTATTAGAGGAACAGATAGGGCAATCTGCCACAAAGACCGGGATCGTCAAGCAGTATGTTATTTACCTGGGGCCCGAGTTCAACATATCACGGATCGGGTTGACAGATTGCTGAGTGGGGCTGGTGAGAATCCAGCTGTCATGGTGCACATTGGCACCAATGACAACGTTAGAGGTAGGTGGAGTGTCCTTAAAAATGATTTCAGGGACTTAGGCCAATAGCTCAAGGCAAGGACCTCCAAGGTAATATTTTCAGAAATTTCTACCCGTACCACAGGCCACACCAGAGAGACAGGGGAGATTAGAGAGGTGAATAAGTGGCTCAAAAATTGTTGTAGGGAAAAAGGGATTTTGGGTTTTTGGAGAATTGGGTTGACTTCTGTCTTGGCTACAGACTCTATGCTAGGTACGGGCTGCACCTAAATGGGGAGGGTGCAGATGTATTGGGGGACAAAATGGCCAGGAAGTTGGAGGAATATTTAAACTAGGGACTGGGGTGTGGGTAACTACAAAGATGTCACGAGTGGTCCCGCAGCCCCTCGCCCGGGCTGCGGGCGCACTCGTGCGGCCACCCGCCGGGGTCCGGCGGCCCCTGCCCGGGCCCGCGGGTGGGTCCGGCTGCCCCCTTACCTCTCCGCGCTCCGCGTCCTCCCGTTCTCCTGGCCGGCGGAGCGCGCGTGCCCGCGCCCTTTGGCGCTGCGGGGCGCCGGCTCTCCAGGGGTTTAAAGGGGCAAATACGCCCATTATTAGTTAGGGCTGGCAGGTGACCCATTTAACCCCTTCCTTCCGGGTCACCTTTGCCGGATCTTTAGTGCGTTACTGCTTAGAGAAAGCTTTTTCTGCCTTGTTTCCTGACTTCCGTGTACCCAACCGTTCTTCGCTCTGTTTCTTGACCACGAAACCATTGCGCCTTCCCTGACCTCTGCCTGTTCCCCGACTTCGCCTAGTCTCACGATTTTGTACACGCACTGCCTTGGCTTGCCACCGCTAGCAAGGTCACGCCAGTGAGGACGAGCCTGGTAAGTTCTTCCGCCGCAGCAAGTCCATCCCGCTTTGCGGCGGGCTCTCTGGTGAAAAACCGGGTTTACTTAGACTCGTCCCCTGTACGGCTTACACATCGCTTGCGGTGGTCCAGCGGATCCATACCTGCAGTCGTTACAGTAAGAATCCGGCCTGGATCCCGCCAAGGTACTTTGCCGGTGAACCGAATCTTTCACGGCGATAGTGGCTCTGCAGTCACATCAACTAGCGCAATCAAGCCCAGCAGCTGAACGTTGTCGCCAAGATGCAGCAGCTTCCTGGCTAAACCAACAGCCGCCTGACTCCTCCTCCTGTGGCGACACCTCCGCAGCACCGGGGACTTCTCGTCTACGCTTACCCACTACCTGACTAGTTTGACGGGGACTCCATAACTGTGCAGGGGGATTTATTACCAGTGCTCGATGCACGTTGGTTGATGGCTGGTCAATTCCCCACTGAACGTTCTAAGGTGGCCCTTCGTGGTCCGTTTGCTGCTCCGGGAAGGCTCGTAGTTGGGCACCCCTCTCTGGGACCTGGGCGATCCGTGAACGACGTACCTACAGGCTTTCCTCTCAGAGTTCTGCAGTGTCTTTGAAGAGCCGGCCACGGGCTCCTCAGCAGGAGACCGCTCTACTGAATCTTCGCCAGGGTGACTTACTCCCGGTGGTGGAGTCGGGACGACGCAGTTAGTTTTCGGACCCTGCATCAGAGCTTACCTGGAAACGTGACGCCGCACTATGTGCCACTTTTCAAAAAAAGGGTTGTCCGGCAGAGTTAAGGACGCCCCTAGCGGGCTAGAGAGATCCCGTCCTCCTTAGCCGAGGGGTGATCCACCTAGCCTTCTCGGATCGATGTGCCGCTCGTCCCGAGCGGCAAGAGGGAACTAGCCAGGGAGCGTGAAAACTCGCTTCGACCACGCGTCTGCCTCGCCTGGGCTCCGGTTTTCCAAAAGACCACTGCTGTCACTTCCGATCCCTACCCTGAAGAACCCATGCAGGTGGACGTGACATCTGTCCGAACAGGAGCGTCCCGCCGTCGGGCAGAGAAATTGTGCCTTTACTGTGCCAGGCCGTCGATCACTTTCGAATGGTTGCCGCTTCGCCTCAGCGGAAGGGAAACGCCGCACCTAGGTTATAGTCGGAGAGGAGTCCCTAGGTGTGACACTTCCTCTCACGCCTTTACTATGGGAGGTTGAAGGTCTCGGTATGGGGTGCCGGACTCCACTTTTCGGGTACCCGCCTATCTGGATTCTGGATCGCCTGGGGAACTTTATTCACGCGCCTGGTGTCCCAGTATCGCCTTCCGGCGACCCGTCTGGAGAAGCCCCTGGTGATATCCATCCGTGAGTGGTGCGCTCTTAGTTGAGCCATTTCGGCACGTATCCAAGCCCATTGTCCCTCCGCGTAGGGCTTTACACAAGGAGAAGATCAACCTTCTATGTCCCTCACGGTCGTCCTATCGATCCTCTTGGGTCTTCCGTGGCTGCAGCTCCATGCCCCGACCCTTAAAATGGGGAGACCGGGGAGGTTTTACGCTGGGTTCCAACTGCCAGAATCGCTGTCTCTCAGTTCGCGGCCAGTCCGGGCCATTCCACCTCATCAGTCGTCCATGGGCCCTCCAGGTCTTCCCACAAGAATACCGGGATTACGCGGACGTCTTTTCGGAAGAAACAGGCCGAACCATTCCTCCTCATCGCCCCTATGACTGTCCCATTGACCTCCTTCCTGGGGCCAGTCTCCTCGGGGGCAGAGTTTACCGTGTCCAGACCAGAGACTAGGCCATGTCGACTATATCCGTGAGAACTGGCCAAAGGGTTTTATTCGCAATCCTCATCCCCCGCCTGGAGCCGGGTTTTTCTTAGTACAGGAGAAGGATGGTTCTCTCCGTCCTTGCTCGACTTACGGGGCCTGACCAGATTACGTAAAAAAAACCGGGTACCCGTTGCACTAATTACGGAACTCTTGACCGTCTACAGGGAGCCAAGTTGTTCTCCAAAGTGGACCTGCGCGGGGCATATAATATCATCAGAATCCGTGAGGGAGGTGAGTGGAAAGCTCGTTCTTTACCGCGGGACGGCCATTTTGAGTATCTGGGTAATGCCATTTCGGGCTGTGCAAGGCCCCCGCGGTCTTTCAAGGTTGTAAACGACATCTTCAGGGACCTGCTCTACACCTGTGTCATCGTCTTACCTGGCGACATCCTGGTTTTCTCCCCTGGGACCTCGGAACCCATCTATCACAGGAACGCTAGTCAGGCAACGCCTTCGCAGCAACGCCTGTAACGCAAATTAGAGAAGTGTGTGTTCACCAAACCGTCTGCCTTTTTCCCGGTTACATCGTCTCCGACGAGGTCTACAGACTGGATCCCACTAAGCTGTCTGCTATCCTGCAATGGCGCGACGACCTGTTGGACTTCGAGCCATTCAACGTTTTTTTTGGGCTTTTGACGAATTATTATCGACAGTTTATACCTCATTCTCTACTCTGGTGGCTCCAATTTGGCCCTCCACCAGGAAAAAGGCTAATCCCAAATGTTGGCCGGCGGCCGAAAGAGCCTTCTCAGATTTGAAGTGGCTTTTGCTGCCGCACCTTATTTTGTCACGCCCTGACCGCTGAGAAGCCTTTCGCTCCTGGAGTGGATGCCTCTTCTGTGGGAGGCCGGTGCTATCCTTACTCAGAGGGTCCCAACGGGCGAAAACTTTACACCTGCGGCTTTTCTCTAAGACTTCTCGTCAGCGGAGAGGAACTATGCTATTGGGGACGGGGAATTACTCGCAATCAAGGATGGCCCTGGAAGGGTGGGCGGCTTATTCTAGAGGGAGCTCGTCATCCTTTCGAGGTATTTACGGATCACAAAAATCTTCAGTACTCCAGTCGGCCCAGCGCTCTCAATCCCCGGCAAGCACGGTGGTCTCTTTTCTTTTCTAGTTTTGGACTTCGGAATCCATTTTGCCTGCTGAAAAGAACATCAGGGCAGATGCTTCTCTCCGCGCATCTGACGTCATGGAGAGGAGCCGCAGCCCCAACACGTTATACCTCGGAAACGCCTGATCCAGGCAGCACCTGTCTCCTTCGGCAGATACCTCCTGGCAAGACCTACGTGTTCGGCCATCTACTGCGCTAGAGAATCCTGAATTGGGGACACTGCTCTGTTGGTTGGCGGGACATCCGGGGGCACCCGCAGATCGTTCCTATTGAATCTTCTCCGGGTTTTACTGGTGGCCAGGGATGGCTAAAGATACTAAGGACTTGGGGATGCCTCCTTGGCACTTGTGCCGGATAAGGTGCCCCGCCAAGGCCCTCGGGTGCCTGATACCCATGCCTACACCCAGTACTCCATGGACCATGTGGCGATGGATTTCATCACCGACTTACATCCTCTTGGGTATCACGTGATCTGGGTCATTACGGATAGGTTTATTCGAAGATGTCACACTTCGTCCCACTGCCAGGGTTTACCCATCCGCACCACGTTAGCCTCCCTGTTTTTTAGTCATCTTCCGCCCTGACACGGTCTGCCCCAGCACATAGTCTATGATAGCCTTGGGGTGCAGTTGTGTCCAAGTTCTGGCGCGCCACCTCTGCTCCGATTGAGGTGAGTTAGACTTTTCTTCATCCTACCCATCCGCAATATAACGGGCAGGTAGAGAGGGTCAATTTCAGATCCTGGGGCAGTTTACTTACGTCATTAGTTTTGCTCGCCAAGGAGATTGGGCCCGACCTATACCCTGGGCCGAATTCTCTTACAACTCACTGGATTCGGGGCTTCGGGTGCGCCTCCTTTTTTTGTTGTTATGGTCGGATCCGCCCTCCTCTCCCTTGCCCTCCTCCTCCGAGGTGCTCTCTGTAGATTGCTTGGTCCCCACGATTAATCTGGATACTGGAGGCAGGGGCTCGTCAGTCCCTGCTGCGTGCAGCTGCCCGTATGAAGGCCAGGCGGACAGAAAGAGGTAGACCAGCTCCAATCTTTACTCCGAGACAAAGTCTGCTGTCCGCAATATGTCCAGGGTTGAAAATACCCAGGCTACAAGCTGGGTCCACGCTTCCTGGGGACCTTTGAAATCTGAGCCGTATTAATCCTGGTATCATATAAGGCTCCGATCCGACTCCCACCCACCACTCCTCCATGCGGTCCCAATTCTTTTCACGGTATCTCTCCTGAAGCCTGTCGTGTTGTACCGCTTCTCCAGAAAAGTTGTCCTCCCTCTCCCTGAGTCTGTAGCCTTCCAACATATTTGCGGTCAAAGAGATCTTGGCTATGAGGTCGGTTAGGGGGTAACGGCCAATTCTTGGTTGATTGGGAGGGGTTCGGTCCGGAGGAGAGATCATGGGAACCTGTGGAAAACATCCTGGACCGCGGTCTCATATTGCGGTTCCTCCGAACCAGAAAGAGGAGGAGGCCTGGGGGGGGGGGGGGGGGTCCAGTCACGAGTGGTCCCCCAGCCCCACCCCCGGGCAGCGGGCCCACGCGTGCGGCCCCCCGCCGGGGTCCGGGGGCCCCTGCCGGTCCGCGGTCGGGTCCCGGCCCCCGCTTACCTCTCCGCGCTCCCACGTCCTCCCGTTCTCCTGGCCGGCCGGAGTGCGCATGCCCGCGCCTTCGGCGCGCGCGCGCTGGCTCTTCAGGATTCAAAGGGGCAGTACCCCCTTTAAATTGGTTAAGGCGCAGGTGACCCTATTTAAACCCCCTTCCTTCCGGGTCACCTTTGCCGGATCTTTAGTGCGTTACTCCCTTCAGAGAAAGCTTCTTCTGCCTTGTACCCTGTCTACCGTGAAACCGAAACCGTCTTCGCTCTGTGTCTTGACCACGAACCATTGCCGCCTGCCCTAAACCTCTTGCCTGTCCCCGACTTCGCCTACGTCTCACGATTTTGTACCACGCACTGCCTTGGCTGCCACCGCAAGCAAGTCACGCCAGTGGGACGACCTGGTAGTTCTCCGCCGCAGCATATTCGGAGGAACTCTGTGAGTATATCATTGTTGTAATTAGGTGTCTTTACTGTCACAATTTTTTTCCTTTAATTCCCAGTTTTTTTGCAGCTAAAGGAAGCCTTGATGGGGGCACGCTCCCTATCATTGGCAAATTCATACATGTCTTGGTGGGAGGCTTTCATTTGTTCAGATAACTATTTTAAACAATACATCCAATGCTACGGTTGATTTACAGGTGACATTCTGGTTGTCTGGAAGGGGGATATGGCAACAGTATATCCTTTTGCGGAATATCTTAATAATAGCCATCTTAACCTTAATTTTACCTAATATTCACATTAACATTGTGTATCTTTTTTGGACATAAAATTTATGGGCAATATAGCCTTGCATAAAATCAGCACTAATTTATTTAGAAAAGATAAGGCAGGCAATTCCATTTTACATGCCCTCAACTAATTATCCTTCTCCCACCATCAAGGTCATACCATTAAGCGAAATAACTGCATAAAAAGAACTTGCTCTGAATCCATGGAGTTTAGTAACCAAGTTTTCTACTTGACCCTTAAGAGGATATATGACAAAGCCTCAATGAAATCCTGCAACAGTCTGTTATGTACACATAGCAATAAAGATAGTACAACCAAAAGACCAAGCCTACACTTTCGACTATGTAACGAGTTTTATAAGGTCTGTGCCATTGTCAAATCAAGTTTACCATTGCTACGTCAAGACACAATTTTGTCCACTATTTGGGATAAAGGATTTCATTTTGTTTCACATAAAGGCTGTTCTCTGAGATAGATTGTCTCCCAGCTTGATTAGGAACCTGAGTGGATCATCAACATGGTTTCCACAAATATGATTCGTCCAACAACTAATTTGGAATTCAAGCTGATGACACTAACTACAGTACCGTTTAAAAGTTTGGGGTCACATTGAAAAAAAGCACAATTTTTTTCAATGAAGCCAACATTAAATTAATCAGAAGTACACTCTATACATTGTTAATGTGGTAAATGACTATTCTAGCTGCAAACGTCTGGTTGTTAATGCAATATCTACATAGCTGTATAGAGGCCCATTTCCAACAATAATCACTCCAGTGTTCTAATAGTACATTCTGTTTGCTAACTGTGTAAGAAAGCTATTGGATATTTTGAACACCCTTGAAAACCCTTGTGAAAGTATGTTAGCACAGCTGAAAACAGTTTTGCCGATTAGAGAAGCTAAACAACTGACCTTTCTTTGAGCTAGTTGAGAATTAGGAGCATTCTATTTGTTGGTTCGATTAAAATGGCAAAATGGCCAGAAAAAGAGAACTTTCATGTGAAACTCGACAGTCTATTCTTGTTCTGAGAGGTGAAGGCTATTCCATGCGAGAAATTGCCAAGAAACTGAAGATTTCCTACAATGGTGTGTACTACTCCCTCCACAGGAGAGTACAAACAGGCTCTAACAAGAGTAGAAAGAGAAGTGGGAGGCCCCTGTTGCACAACTGAGCACCAAGACAAGTACATTAGAGTCTCAAGTTTGAGAAATTGACGCCTCACAGGTAATCAACTGACAGCTTCATTAAATAGTATCCGCAAAACGCCAGTGTCAACATCTACAGTCAAGAGGCAACTCCAAGATGCTGGCCTTCAGGGCAGAGTGGCAAAGAAAAAGCCATATCTGAGACTGGCAAATAAAAGGAAAAAATTAATATGGGATAAAGAACACAGACATTGGACAGAGCAAGATTGGAAAACAGTGTTATGGCCAGACGCATCGAAGTTTGAGGTGTTTGGATCATACAGAAGAACATTTGTGAGACGCAGAACAACTGAAAAGATGCTGGAAGAGTGCCTGACACCATCTGTCAAGCATGGTGGAGGAAATGTGATGGTCTGGGGTTGCTTTGGTGCTGGTAAAGTGGGAGATTTGTACAAGGTAAAAGGGATTTTGAATAAGGAAGGCTATCATGCCCTGATATCAATCCTATTGAAAATCCATGGGCAAAGCTGGAAAGGCAGGTGCAAGCAAGGTGACCTATAAACATGGCTCTGTTACACCAGTTCTGTCAGGAGGAGTGTGACAAAATTCCTACCACTATTGTGAGAAGCTTGTGAAAGGATAATGCTACCAAATAATAATGACATGTATGTACATTTTTGACTTTGCAGAAATTAATTAAAAAAAAATGCCTTAAAAAATTCTCTCTCTCATTATTCTGGCATTTGGCAAATATAAATAATTTTGGTAATCCTAATTGACCTAAAACGGGTAAGATTTATTCTGATTTCATGTCAGATAGTGAGAAAAAACATGCATATGTGTCTTTATATAGTGTATGTAAACTTCTGGTTTCAACTGTATATCTAATTTTTTGCACAGAGTGGCGGCTTAAATATGTGAGTTGTACTATACGGAAGCTTAAAGTTCATATTCTGCAACACGTAGCATACTGTAGTAAATATGAGAGTCAAGAAGAGTAAGGGGCTGCTAAACACTTGGGGTGACATGTCCCTACACGTCAACTCTAGCTTTTTGGTCTATTTTGTGGCAAAACCACTTTTGACGCCATATTCTTGTTGTAAATGAACTTTCTTACACCTAAACTAGGCGCATTATACGCCGGGAACGACACTTTGTAATGCGCCTAAATATGGTGCACTGTGCGCCCCCATTGCGCAATGCGCCTATTGAGGCGCATTACATATGTTATGCACCTCTGTCGGGCAATGCGCCGCGATAGGCGCATTACATATACTAACAATGATGTTCTATGCGCTGCGAGTTGCACAATGCGCCATTTTTTGGTGGGGATTAAAATATACATGACAGTTTTTTGAAAGTATCAGACTTTAGGCGCCTTTACACTGATTTAAAGGGGCCCAAAAAATGGCAAAGGAAACAACAAATTTTTTTTTTGGGGGGGGAAGGGCACCCTTTTTTCGTTTTAAAACCAGGGTTTTTTGCGTGCCTTCAAATTTTTTTTGGGGTTTTAAAATTTGGGTTTAAAGACCCCAAAAAAAGCGGATTGGTGAAAAAAGTTACTAAGACGGAACCCCTTTTTGGTTTTTCCCCGCTCAATTTCCCGATATCCATATGGTCTTTTTTTTTTTGAAAAAGACTTGTGGTTTGTTTGGGGTTTGTTTTTTAGGAAAAAATAAATCCATCTATTTTGACATTTATACTCACAGATGATTTTTTGCCTATACTGAGGTTTTTGTTTCATGGTTTAATATGTATTTAATTTAAATTTTGGGTTTATAGTAAAAACTGGATTTTGCAAATTATTTCCCCTTTTCCCCTAATTTTAAATGGTGAGCATTTTTTATTTATTTTAAATTTATGTAATTTTGATTGTTTATTATTAATTTTAAATTTGGGGTTTTTTCCCCGATCCTTTTTTTTTTATTTTTTGGATTGTGGGTAATTAATTTTTGGTGCTTTGAACCCCATATGGTTGGGACCTGTTAAAATTTTTTGGGGTTTTTGTAAGGCGCTATGAAAAAAATATATGTATGCGATGCATTTTTCTCTATTAGTTTTTCACAGGTACAGTGTAATGACAACAATAGTTAATATACAAACCATTGGAGAACGCAAGTTGTGACTATCTATTTGAAGTAATATCGGAGGTTTTAATCTTTTTGGGCGTAATAGTCTTTTTATTTATTTGTCAGTTTGGAAAAAAGTTTGGGATTGTAAATTTTTTGCTTTACGTTTTTTTAAAGTTTTTTTGGTTTAAAACTCTTTCTCTCTTGGTTATTGCGGTTTCCTATGTGTAAAAAAAACTCAAAATGCCTTGTCTTTTTATGGCATTCCTTGTATGCCCGTAGTTTTTCCCTTCTTTCCCTCCAAAAGTTCCCCCGGGAAAGGTTTTTGATTGCCCGCAAACTACACAATTTACTTGGGGCTTTAAAAAGCAAAAGTCCAAAAATTTAAAAAATCTTTTTTAAAATTTTTTATTTTTTACAGAAACATAAAAAAAAATTTTAAAGTATCCCAAAGTTTTTTAATTTTAAAAAAAAAATAACCCTTAGTAGGTGGTTGTTTTGCTTATATCCCCTTTGGGAATTTCCAAATTTAAATTTTTGTTTTTCAACACAAACTCCATTTGTAGCAATGCAAGCCCTTCTATTTTCTCCACCATGCTTCCCTTCTGGCTATAAACACTCATTCATGTAAACTCTCCAGCTCTTCTACATCATTCTGCGTGAGCCAAAAATGTAAAATTTTCACTTGCAGTTCCAGAGCTGTCATTGTTTAGCACCCTAGTCTTTAAACTTACATGTGAGCAAACCTTATCATCAACTACAAAAAAAAGTCTGACTGCTGTGCTTACTAACAAGGGCTTTGTCACCAAGTATTAAGTCTCGTTTGTGAGAGGGATCAAATATCTATTTCTCACTGAAAAATGCAAATAAATTTATATAATTTATCTAATATGATTTTCTGGATTTTATTTGTGTTATCCTAACTCTCAATGTTAAAATGAACCTACCCTCAAAACTATAGACTGTTCATGTCTCTGTCAGTGGGAAAACTGACGAGGGATCAAATAATTATTTCCTTCACTATGTATATATCTTTATGTAAATATATATATATATATATATATATATATATATATATATATATAATGTCTATATATATAATATATAATAATATATATATATTATATATATATATATATATATATATATATGTATATATATACACATTTGAAAAGACTTCATTTTAACTGTTTAATAACATACAGTACATAAATATCCCTGCAACGTTTGAAATGGATAACTGAAAATAAAATTGCTTAATGTAAGCTCAGGATTCGGACAATAAATACAGCTGAATTATCTGCTCTTTGGTTGAATGTTACCCTAAACTTGGTTTTCATGCTTTCACACTACATTTCTTTCTTCAAAAACTTAGTTTATTGGATGAATTCAAATGCATCCTCCAAACTCCTGTAAGGAGATACACATCGTTTACTCTTTCCACAAGTAAAATGAGTTAAAAACTGATATACTATATTTAGCATAATCTATTAAAACTATTTGGTACAACAGATTATGCCTGCCCTCTAGTGGTTTGCCCCTTATAAATCCTGTGTGTAGACAAAAAGGATTAAAAAAGTTATAATAAATCAGTAAATCTATAAATATTTATATGTTCAATGATTCTCCAAAACACAGATCTCTGTTTGGCTATGAATCATGAATCCATTCATTTGATTCCATAATCTAAAGAAGATTCTGGGGTCCAACAGTGGAACTGATTCTGAGGGCCCACCCTACATCTTATTTACATTACTGTACATGCCTCTTACACTTTGCCTCTTGCCCCTTTTCTCTTACATTTTGCCTTTCCCAAAGATGAATATGAAGTTTAAAAGTAACTATAGGTCTTCCATGTTCAGTTGCCCACTGAATTTATCCTGTTCCTCGGTGGGCCAGTCCAAGCCTAATTACGAGTATGTCACTATCATCAGTGGCAACAATCCAAAGACATATGTCTCCGCATCTCCAAAAAATACTGTACTGTCAGCATAGCTAAGAATCTATTTTTAGAACATGATAGGTTTTCATATATCAACAATTTGGTACACTGTCACTGAAAATTACAGATGAAGCAAAGATATACATGACCGATAACTATCATGATATCACATGGTTACCTCAACTTTTTCAATGATTTTCAATGGCTTTGTTTGTGCTCTCAAGACAGATAACACAGAAAGCCATTATATAACTGTCATGCTAAATTATGCTACATCTGTACCTGAAAAAATGTAAATCAGCACTATGATGCCTGGAACCTATAACTTCTAGTTAAATACATCAGTCCTGCCGCTAATAAATTGCCCCATTATAAACACTTAGGGGGACATGTCTGAAAACTGTCTTGGTCTAAGTCTTTTCTTGCTGCCCATAGAAACCAATCAGCGTTCCCCTTTCATTTCATATATTGCTCTGAAAAAATGAAAGGGGCGCTCTGATTGTTTGCTATGAGCAACAAGAAAAGTCTTAGACCAAGACAGTTTTCAGACATGTCCCCCTAAGGGATGACTGACCTGTGAATAATGTTGTCATGCAGTTACTAGAAAATGCCACTGTAAAAAGGTAACATACAATGTAAACACCATCACCACATTTATAAAATGTACCACAAAGTCTACTAAAACCAATAATATCAAATCATATAGTGCTCATATAATGGTTACTCACAGGTACTAATCTGGCAGTCTACACAGTATATTTGCTGTAGAATTATTACAGTTCCCATAATATCCACAGACATTAGAATTACCACAGGCTCCAGAGTCAATATAAACCTAGACTAGACCAAAAAATAAAAACAAATCAGCCCCAAAACAAAGACAGACCCCAGACCATAGCCTGAGATACTGCCTCTTTGCATAGACTACATCCACATTACACCCATAATATACAGTAAATGCCCTTGAATCACAAAGTAACAAAAAATAAAGGGCTTGTCCAGTGGGTAAAATAAAACTGGTGACAGTATGTCAAAATTCTTACCTGTCACATAATCTTCCACAGTAGTGAGGCACTACTGGAGCAACAGTGCTGGCGTGGTGGGGGAACTAACATTTAAACATTTTTTTTTTAAATTACTGTTGGAGTAATTCTTGAAGACACTGGGGCACATTTATCAGGGCAATTGTCTCAGAATTCTGGCAGAATTTGCGCCAAAAGTAATGTTGTAAAACACATTTATAGATACTTTTGTGCCTCTTTTGACAAAAGGGGTTGAGCCTTCAGTAAAAGGGGCATGGCTTAGCATGCACTGCCATTTGTCAGAATTTTGGCGCAGTTGGTGGCATAAAGTTATCCGGCTTAAAGGCGGTGTACTCATTAGTAATATGTGCTACACAGGTCACTGACTGCTTGCCAGCTGTGCAACCGTCCTCTTCATTCACTTATATGGAAGGTCCAAATATAGCTGAGTGAGTATGCTCAGCTATATTCGTACTTCTATAGATGTGAATGGACAGGCACTGACCTCCGCATTCTATTGTACGGCTAGCTGCAAATGATATGTTAGCCATGTATTACTTCATGGTAAATCCCCTTTAGAAAGGTGTGAATTTAAACTAGACAGTTTAACAGATTTATAAACACTATGAAACAACTTCTTTTTTTTTTTTTTTTTAATTTCCATTGCATTGTAATTTTCTGAAGCCTAATTTTTTTAACTTTTTCTGGCTATGGACCTTTCTGAAGACTTTTGTTACTGAGTTAAATTGTAACATTTTCACTGACATTCGCCCTTCCTGACCAGGCACATTTTCATTTTCCTTAGTACATGCAGTTTTAAACAGTCTAATGTTTTGTCTTACTCAGTTATTCTGCTAAGTTTTGTCCTTTTATTGTGATATGTAAGGTTTCATTTTAATTTCAATTTTACATTAGTTTTTTTAATAATATCAGCGAAAATAGTAAAAAAAAAGGATTAAAAAGTCTGTTTTTTTCACTTTTTTATTGTTTTACACTGGTAAAAAAATGGTGTTAGGCTATGTTAACACTGGTTAAATTGGTTCACACTGGTTAAATTGGGGCGCATTTCACCACGTACTGTGCTCTAATATGAGCGAAATGCACCCCAGTCATTACAGTAATCCACAGTATGCCTCCTCTCCCCGGGCATACAATACGACGAGCGGGGAGATAAGTGACATGTCATTTATTCACAGCGCTTACGCACCGCGAGTAATGACAGTCTATAAGCCGGGAGGGGTGTCGCCCCCCCCCCCCCCCCCCCACATCGCGGGAGTACACTCCCAAACACCTGGCGTAATTGCGGGGCATACTGTACGCTCTGCAATTAGCCATGTGAATTTAGCCTTAGGGTCAGATTTAAATGTTACAGGGACAATCCAGCCCACTGAACTCACTGCAGAGCATATTTGAGTCGGAGAAGACAAATGCAGAAAGGTAAAGTAGATATAAGGTTACACCAAAATATATAAAAAACAATCTCAAAATCAATATATAAGTGTATATATACACTACTCACTAAAAGTTAGGGATATTTTGTTTTTGGTTGTAAAGTCAGGATGAACATAAAATTTCTTAATTTTTTTTTTTTTTAAATTAACTAAATGAGACCCTCTCTTAACTTTAGAATGCACATGTCCAACTGTTCAATGTTTCAGTACTTTTTGCATAATTTGCTGATCTCTAACAAGGAGCTTAATAGCAAAATTCACAACAGGTGTTAGATTCCTAAATTGACCAATAAATTTAGGGAAACAGTTTAAATTGTGATTTAAACAGTCCTCCTCCTCATCATGCTGTTCATATTTTGACATCATGAGACCAAGACAACACCTTATAATTGATCAGCAGTACATCCCCATTGCAAGGCTTCAAGCAGGATGCTCTCAGACAGAAGTGGCCACTGAGCTTAGAGTGTCACAGAGTGTCATCAGCAGGTTGCAACAGTGATACATAGAGACTGGAGGAGTCAAACACGGATGACCACTTCATTGTAAACAATGCTCTGCAGAACAAGAAGATGAATGCAACACAACTCCAGGCATGTTTAAGGGAGGTGAGAGGCAAACAAGTGCCATGTCAAACCATTCATAACTGTTAACATTAGCCGGGTCTGTGTGCTAGATGACCGACAAGGGTAGCCAGCCTGACCAGGCTGATGCATAGTGCTCTCCTTGATGTCTCCAGCATCATTGGCAGCCATAATTTCTAGTCAGTGAATCGACTTTCATTACTGAACAGCAATGAGGACTATTGGTCCTTTGTCCAGAATTGATGCTTCCTGGCCCATGCAACAAGATGATGCCTTTGCCTGGTGGTGAGGTCAGGTACCCTTGCTAGTCATCTTGCACACACAATGCTGATGTAAATGGTTATGAATGGTCTGATGTGACACTTGGGGCCTATCGCCTCTCTCAATTGTGCTTGTAGTTGTGTGGCATTCATCATTCATTTCTGCGTGGCATTGTTTACAATGAAGTGGTCATCAGTGTGTGATGTAGCCAAAGGATGTCAACTTCTTTGCCTTTTTGTGACTCTTCCAGTCTCTTTGTAACTCTGTTACAACCTGCTGATGACACTCTGTGACACTTTAAGCTCAGTGGCCATTTCCATCTGAGAGCATCCTGCTTGAAACCTAACAATGGCGAGGTCTTGTCGATCAATTGTAAGGTGTTCTCTTGGTCTTATGGTGTCAAAATGTGAACAGCATGATGAGAAGGACTGTTTAAATCCCAATTCAAATTGATTCCCTAAATGTATTGGCCGATTTAGGGATCAAACAGCAGTTGTGAATTTTGCCATTAAGCTCCTTGGTAGAAGTCAGCAAGTTATGTAAAAAGTACTGGAACACTGAACAGCTGAACATGTGCATCTTGAGATTTCAATCACAACCAGATATCTCTAACTTTTTGTTAGTATTGTAAATATATTTAAAACATATTATAACTTTTTTTTAAGTAATACCCATAAGAGGAGAATAAGCCCAAAACCAAACATACTGAACCACATATGAAAACAAAATGGGTCAAAACCCCTCCTACCCCCGGCCAGCTGTCATATCCCCCCGATATTACTCAGTCTTCAACTCCAGGATTATTACATTCAAGAATTGCTATATAATGTCATGCCTAAACTCGGGTAGGAGGGATTTTGACCCATTTTTTATTTATATAGGTGTCAATTTGTTTGGTTTGGACTTATTCTCCTAATATGGGCCTTACTTTAATAAAAGTTATGTCTTATAAGTCTTTCATTGACAATATATTGCGTCTGCTAACACCCACAGCTCCTGCAATTACCGAGCCCCACTGACCATTGCATGCGCTCTGACTGCACCCCTTCAGCTCTTAAGGCGGCCTGCGCCCCACCTGTAGGAATGTCCCAGGTTGCAAGAAAATGGTGCTAAACTCTGAGCCAATGTGCTACTCAGCTATGTGTGTGTTACATCCATTGTTCCAATAGTGATGGCATGTGCATAGCCGTAGTGCTCATACAACCACAGTAAGTAGTATGCTCCTCATGAGGCACCTACCGCTGGCCGTTTATGATAAGCAGCATATTTGTCATCTGATATCAACCTGCAAAGATACATACCATTGTTGTTCTTATTCTTAATAAGCGATAAAAATCTCACACACTAAGTAAACACTTGTCTTATTAAAAGCACTCGTGATTACAGATTCTGAAAGATTTGTATTAGTTCTGGTAACCAAGACAAGTTCGAAACATAAGTCAACAAAAAGTATGTTATTAAGAATGGGAAACCATAACTTACTGGTAATTAACATGTTCCAGTAATCATGAATATCATTCAAACACCTGCTATGTAAGTGCATTGCCCAACTCAAGAGTGCCACTTAAACCTAGATGAAGTCGGAAAAGGATATCAAAAATGTGTGAAAAAGTTCATTGTTATAATCAAACAGATATAAAGTGTTTGACCAAACATATAACAGTATCAATATCAGTTTCTATTTATAGAAAGCATGAGTAAATTGTTGGCTAGAACAAGCATGTAAAATTTAGGAACTAATGATAGACAAGAACTACTTGACCAGTAATGTTTTACAGAATTACTGAGTCAACAAGAACACAGGGCGTTTAAATTCAAAATACAAAAATGATTGCATATCTCTTATTATACAACAGTTCGCCATAACATTAAAATCATCTGCATAATATTCATTGTCCAGACTGAAGTTAATTGGGCCCACTAATGGAAAACATTTTGACTGCTCACACTCTCTACTGGACATGTGCATGATTACATTTTGGTAACCATTGCACGTGCATGGTTTAAAAAGTGCTGGTTCTAGAGTCCTCTCCAATGGAGGTTGTTTCCTGCTAGACCTTTAGGGCACAGATATATTATTATATCAGGGCTGTATTATTGTATCGGGGTTTGAACCCACCAGTGAATCCTTTGGTAATCTGGTGGGCCAGTTTGACTCTGCTTAATATTGTGTAGCTTTCCTTTGTGCCACCAAAACAGCACAGCGCTGATGCATAGAGGCATGATCTCCACAAAATCTCTGTAGACTCCCTGTTGTATTGGGCAAAGCATAACCAGCAGATGTTAGTTGCAAGAGATTACCTCCATGGATCAGGCATGCACTCCTAAGCTTAGGGCACCCATGACACTGTTGGTGGTTCAATAGTCTTCCTTTTTTCAGACCACTTTCCCTGGGTGCTAATCATTGCATTCTAGGAACACCCCACAAGACCTCCCATTTTGGAGAGGCACACACAGTATATTGAGACTATGAGGCATCAAGATGCAGTGTGCTGTATCATTAATACTTTAAAAAGTGTTTGGGAACAAGGAGGGTCAGTATGTAAGTTTAGTTTAAGGTCTGATTGGAAGGGTATGATGGTTAGTTTAATTAAGAGGTCTGAAGCCTGAATATATTTCGAGGTCTAATTTGGGGTCTGGTATAGAGTTTGAATTAATTAAGAAATCTGGTCTGGATTCTGAATTAAGTTGGAGGTGTGGTGTGTGATTTGAGATCAGGATTAATTTTACAATCTAGTGGGGGATCTGTATATATCTGGAGCCTGGTCTGGGGTTTAAATTTAGTGGTCATGTACAAAGGGTGGGCCTGAGCTGAAAAAGTACAGGACCAAGGGCCTGAGCTGAAAAAGTACAGGACCAAGGATGTCTAGGCAGCAAACTCTGCAGTCATGGGAAGTTGTCATGGCGGTCTGGGCTGAACTGAGAAAGAGTCACCTGTGAGTGACTGGGTATAATTGTTGTGTAAAATCAGAATATAAATCCAACCACATTGACCACAATAGAAAATCTGAGCTGCAGTCTACGCAGCAATGATTTCCTGAGATCTGATTTCAAAACAGAAGTTTTTGTTAAAAAACTTGGAACATGCACAATAATCAGATGGTTTTCAAATAGATTTTGAACTGATTTCTGGAGAGAGACAGAAATCCTGAGCAAAAACTGAGTAAAATCAGTTCAAAATCGGTTGTTTTTTTCAGTTCAAATTCTGATTCAAAATCCTACAGTACTTTGTCCTTTTGTATTGATCCCGTGATCTTTGAGTTATGCCTCTCTATTTGGAAACTACTTGGACAGTATCAAACTCCACTGCTTACTTATCCATATGTACTTGGTTGTAATATATACCATACAATTTATCAACCATTCAACCCCCCAAAAAAATTGTACATCTATCATTAAGAAAGCCAGTAAAATTATAGAACTGCTATGTCTTCTAAAAACTGAATGTATGGATTCTGGATTTTACCAAAAGATCTCCCTGCTTATCATTTTAACTGCTGCATTGTTCTTTGCTCTGGTTTTCACCTAGTTTTTACATGGCTATGGCTGAGGTACATTATTAGTACGACTTCCTATTTTCAACATCAGCAGTGCACAGCTCATGAAGGAATTATTGAAATGTAACAAAAAGTTGCAACATCTGTCAAGGTAGTAACATTGTAGCAATACTGCCAACGTCAGTAATTAAACTGTAATTCACATTCTACATTATCATTGTGGTTTTAACAAGTAGATCCATGCAAGTCTTCATGAATAATGGTTATGTATTAAAGAGATTTTATATATATATATATAATATAATATATATTATAAATATATATATATATATTTTATATATATATATTTTGTAAGGGTCACACAAAGGCAGGCACAAGCAAGAGTCAACATATAAATAAAGATTTATT